>JAANDG010000131.1:170000-297765 GCA_036852015.1 Pelodera strongyloides | reverse complement strand
AGCTTGAGTGTCACTCTATGATCAACTTTAACCATCTGGGGATTTCCTTTGAAGAATACCGAAATTGAATTGGTTGGGAGAGAGAGAGAGACAGAGAAGAGAGAGTAGAGAGAATAGATGATATAGAGAGACAGATAGATACGGATGATAAAGTTAGATGCGAGAGGAGGGAGGCTTGAGAGAGAGAGAAGGGCGCGAGATAATGACACACACACAGAGAGAGAGAGAGAGAGAGAGAGAAAGAGAGAGAAAGAGTTTCGCACATGGACCACACACATACATCGCAAACGAACACATTTTCGGGGCCAAAGTTTACGGTTGCAATTATTTTTGATGTTTCTTGTCACAGATGTAACACGGTGTGTGAGAGCAATGAAGGGGTCAAAAGCACAGAACGGGGGGTGAAGGACCCAGGTCCAGGGACCCGGGAGTGACCTCCCAAACCAAACTTCAGCAAAAGCTAGCGACCAAGTTCAACTTTAAAGCGGTGTGACATGCGGTTTTGAAACGTGTGCTAGAAACTGCACTCTCCTGCTCCATTCTGTGCCTTTTGCAATTTGCATATAATACCTGGGACTGGAGTTGTCGAGGACGCTCTTCAAACCGCGTGCCATACCGCTTTGTTTAAAAATTAGTTTTAAAGTTTTTAAAGGAGTTGTTGACTTTGAAAGATGAGACACGTCGGTTGATCTGTTTTGCTTCAGGGGCTCAAAGACTCGGCAATGTTTGAAGTTTAAGTGAAAAGTTGAAAAACAAGGAAAGCATCATATTACTTTACAAGAAGCTTTCATATTTCATATTTCCTAGTGTACGCGATGTCGTGTGACGGTCGACGAAGGAGACAGTGTAAGCGACGAACACGTGTAAGATGTGCCACTAGGCGCGAACATACATAAAAGAGGAAACTGTTGTTGGCGAACTTGTGGCGCGCTTGTCGCACACTAGTAGCCCACTATTTCTAGTACGATGTTTATGAGTTGGGCATAGGTGAAAAGACAGCTTAAAATATATAGCAACCGTTTTTGAAACGTATCAAGGAAAATTGCATTATGCAAATAAATATAATTAGACAAAAACATTGTCCAGTTTGACGCAGATATAGATATCAGCATGCGTTTCGAAAACTGGATGTTATATTGTTTTAAGGTGCTGCGGAAGGCAAAACTCTGACGCAAGAATGACCTTGCTGATTATGCAAATTAGAGGGCAACTACGGTGGGCGGTTCTTAGATAAAATATGATAAGCTTAAAAAAAAACTTGCAGCGAAGTTTCAAAAAATTGACTGGCACCCACACGCGTGGGCCGAAGGCCGGGAAAATTTTAATGTGCTGAATTTTTGAGTAGTTATTAGGATTTACTCAATCAGCCGGCCTAAGAAACCAAAGAGTGATGTTTTTTTAGAAATGTTGTACTTTTCTGGAACTTTCAATGTTGAATTTATAATCTAAAGACTGCAAACGGACAATTCATGATAATTTTGTGTACCAGATACCTAGGTCGTGGTAAGAATACGAAGGAAGGTAGTGCAAATTTTTAAAGCGAAATACCAACCGGTTTCTGAAACGCATTGTGGACAACTGAATTCTTAAGCAGCTTATACTAATTTGCTCGAATCTAGCTCGATTTTTATTCTAATTGAAATTCATTTGCATAGGCTGCATAACAATGCTAGTGTACTCGATGTGTGTCAAAAACCGGACGGTATTTTGCTTTAAATGTTTAAATGTTTATTAGACACTGAACTAGAAAGAACGGCAGCTCAATGGGCACAGGCAAAAATACAAAACCCTATAAGCTGACGCTGAAACATGACGAAGTAATATTGCTAGGAACTAGTGCGGAATGTGCGAGAAATAGGAAATATAGAGAAGCTCAGCAGAACAACCGAAAAATTGACTCAAAACCTAGAGCAAGCAAAACTACTGAACCTAGAAGGAAGTAAGATGATCACTGGTTCGATTCCGGGTACCTACGAACTATTTGCCGAGAAAAAGCGGCCATCAGTTCGCTTTAAATGCTCATAAATGTAACTCTCGCTAGATCATGAAGAAAAAAACCGTAAATAAAAGCTGGCTCGAAACAAATAAGAATACCCATGGTTAGTTACCGTAAGTTCACACATGTTACTACAGCACATGATGCTAATAAGTCTCTTGGCTTGGGAACTTGTTCACCAACATAACATAACAGTATATGCTAATAAGGCCCTTGGGTCCAAGTCCACCAAGGCAGTAACGAAGGAAAATCTAATGCTAACTAACAATCAACAAGCAGAAAAGCTGGTTAGTAATATCCGGAAAAAGGGCAATAAAAGGTGAAGACAAGGCGTCTCCTTACAATGAAAATTAATCGGAAAAATTGACACATTTGATAAGCCACCACCTTGTCGAAAATTTCAACATGTATTAGTGTACTGGACTTCACACTACATTTGGATTGTTTCTAGTTTACTTACAAAAAGTTTATTTTAAAGTCTTCCTAGTTCGTTTTCTCTTCTAGTAACATGCAAAGGAGGAAATACTAAAGGCTAAGACTTTATAAAGACCACTTGTTACTTACGTCTCTACGGTGTTTCAGAGGTGCAATTAATATATGAAAGATAGTACAGCACACGCTGAAGAATGTGAGGGAGTTAAAAAATAAAAGAAAAAAATAAATGCTTTTTCTTGGAAGTCCAGCTCCTATTTTATTTGCAAAAGGCGGAAGAAAAAAAAAGATTTTTGTCCCACAGAAAATTCAATGAGGAAACGATGTTGCATGTTGCATGTTCCTACAACTTTTTGCCGCATAGTCAAAACAATTTATGGACATCGCCGTGCCTAGGCAGTTTCTTATTGTTAGTAACACCGGTGGAAATAACTCTGCCAATAGTACAATAAAGATACCGTAGTTTGTTTTCGTTTCTCTTGCTGCTTCAGAATATTGGTGTACGTGATATTTTTCAAAAAACGGCCGTTATTTCCCTTTAAAGCTTATGGTTAGGCATAAATAAATCTTCTACGCTTCAAGAGCGTGCACCTTTATTCAAGGTGGTAAATACAGTTTCCGTGTTTGCTTATAAACTTTGTTCAGCATAATTGCGTCTAAAACTTCACCAAGGAAATAGGATAACGTGTACAAACCAACATGAAACTAAAAAATTTCAAATAATATTCATCAAAACATCAAGAACATATTCACATCGTTCAACTTTAAAGGGGTGGGGCACTTGATTTACGAACAGTTCTTGAACTATAGCATTTAGTAGTGCTGTCCGCCCAACCACCAAATTGAAGCCACTTTTCAACGTTCTGTTCTGCGGGACACACACACAAAAAAGACACAGACGGGAGCCAAAATAACCAAATTTGAACAAAGTTAATCGCGTTTAAAAACGAATGCGACGCCGCTGTGTACCACTAGCAATATACAAATGGAAATATTTACTATAGTGATTCTTGATTCATGCTTAGGCTTAGGCTTAGGCTTAGGTTTAGGCTTAGGCTTGGGCTTAGGCTTAGGCTCAGGCTCAGGCTATAAACTGTGTACCACTAGCAATATACAAATGAAAATATTTACTATAGTGATTCTTGATTCATGATCATCATTAAAAATAAAGATAGAAATAGAAAATGCAACGAGGCCAGAATTCACATGCTTTAAAGCGAAATACTGGCATGTGTTGAAACGCATCGAACACCAGTTTTTTATGCAGCAGTTTTTTATGCAAAAATGTATGCAAACGTTAGTATGCAAATGAACAAAATTCGAATAAAAATTCGAGTTTAATTCGAGGAAATTCGCATAGGCATAGGTACGTAAGAATTCACTTGTCCACGATACGTTTCAAAAACAGGCCTGTATTTCGCTTTAAAATTATGAGGATTTAGAAAATGTGTAGTAAATTGATGATAGAATTAGCAAAAAATAAACGAGTTTGTGTAATATGAGATCTGAACTTATGGTTGTTAATAAGTAACGTTATATCGTAAAACTGTGAAGAATACTAGACTAGAGTATTTAAATTATATGTGTTGTTTTGTATGGTATAGTACTAAATGTTTTTATTATTGATAAGTGGGAGAAATTGTGGTCGATTCATGTCTCAAATCTAGGAATTAATTTTACATGGCTCTGGCACCCTAAAATTTGCATAGAAGTCAAGTGCGCGCTGACACCTTTATGACTTTGCACTCTATGAAAAGAAAGGTTTCTTTCTTTTTTTTATCTTTCCTTTTTCACTTTTTTTGCGATTCTCTTATAAAAGAACGGATCGCACCCGTTGTATGGCTTATGTAAATTACAAACTAAAAACACGCACAAGACACAACTTGCGTTTTAAATATACATATATTTAGTGCACGCGGTATGGTATTAAAGTTTATATGGTTATTATGGGAAAATTTAATATAGGTAACAAAGAAATACAATGCAGTACACATAAGGCATAGGCTACACGTTGACAAAAAGGCAGTGAAAAATGTTGTACTCAAGACCGAACTCAAGATACTTGAAACATATGAACTATATGTTTCAAGTAAATCATAAAAAGGTATCGAACATTTCTAACCATTTCTACCCAAAACGTTGTAAATGATTGAATAAATAAATAATAAAAGTGTATGGGCCTAGTGGATGGGCTTGATGCAAATAATATGGGCTTGATGCCTAAGCCTAAGCCTAAGCCTAAGCCCCTTCAGCACATGAACATAATAAATCCCCGACTGTCCATCCAACGTGAGCAATATGCATAATAGGTTAACTCATATTTTTTTTTAAATTTGCCCTTCCTTTTACCTTTGAGAAAAAAAAACCAAAAAAAAAGGGAAAAAAGAGTTACAAAGTTAAAAATATAAAATGCACCCCATTATATCAACCGGAGTAAGCTATAAGTTAGAAATTTGGGCGTTGTAAGTTACACATTTAGATAAAGAAAATAATTGTATAAAGAAGAAAGTGTATGGTCCAGGTGAGATAGGATATATTGTATTGATCGCTTTCTTAGGTCCAACAGTTGGTGCCCAAAGGCTGGGAGGAACCAGGAGATAGACAAGGAGAGAGAGAGAGAGAGAGAGAGTGATTGATGTACAGGTAGGATCCTCTCTCTTTATCTTTCTCTTTCTTTTTATCTCTCTCTCTATTTCTCTATCTCTCTTTCTCACTGATCTCTCTTCCTCTCTCTCTCTCACTAATCTCTCTCTTTCTCAACCTCTCTCTTCCTCTCTCTCCTCCTCATATCATCGTCGCCTCACCTTCTTCTCCTGATCACTTCTTGATCAAGAGGAGAGACAGAAGGCAGACAGAAGGAGTGTTTTTTTTTGGAAAGAGAAGGGTAAAGAGGTAGTGAAAGATAAAGAAGGGAGAAAGTGAAAATGAGGTAGTGAGCAAGGACTGATGGACAGACAGAAAAATAGGGAGGGAGAGGATGAGAAAGACAGACAGTCAAACATCCGACAAGAGAGAGAGTCTCGCTCTCTAGAGTCGACGAGAGAGGAGGAGGAGTCTTCTCTCTCGAGTCTCAGAGAGAGAGCGAGAGGGCCTTCTTTCATTGGGGTTCCCTCTTTGGACAGACTCCCCCCCGGGAGAGAGAGAGTATGAGACAGACATTATACAAGATAGAGAGAGAGAGATCGAGACGATATTCGAGGAGAGAGAGAGAGATAGGAGGAGGAGAGAGAGAGAGAGAGGAAGAGAAGGCGTTTGAGAATAAGTTCTCAAAACTGTCACGTTGACGTAACTCAGCTAAAATGCATTTCACGTGATGATCTACGTCAAAAATTGCATGCATCATGGAAATGATACAGAGAATGAACCCATGACTTCTCAGTTGTGATGTGCTTATGGTTAGGCATAAACAAATATTTTAGGGTTTAGGTTTTTTCGAAGTGGTCACGGGCCGGGCTCGAACTTGCGTCGAGTGCATGAGAGACGCTCGCGCTACCCATCGAACCACCCGGCATGGGCTTAGGTTTACGCTGAGGCGTAGGCTTAAGCCTAGGATAAGATGCCGGAGACCCTGATTCTGCAGTAAAGCTGCCACGTCGAAAGGTACGAATAATTTGCCCTCTACTAAAATCGTTCGGGACGATACAGTTGTTGTTGAGGAAACAAGTTAGTATGCATATTTCCTTTTGAGGAGAATGAGGAAGCAAGATCAGGTTCAAGGAAGAAGATGGTATGAAAACAGAGAGAGCCAGAGAGAGAGGAGAGAGAGAGAGAGAGAGAGAGAGAGAGAGAGAGAGAGGGAGAGAGATCACGGAAGGAAAGAGCTCAAAAAACTAGTGGTTTATTTTACATAAAAATCTCCTGCTGCCTGTCACTCAGCTTTCTCGACTAGAGGGTCAGGCCAGATCTATCTCACTTGAAAGGGGAGAAGGATAGGATAAAGGGAAAAAAGGGAAAAAAGTTAGTCCAAAGAGAGAGAGAGGAGAGAGAGAGAAGTGAGAGACAGAGAGAGACAGAGAGAGGGAGACAGAGAGAGAGAGAGAGAGAGAGAGAGAGAGAGAAGAGAGAAAAGAGAGAGAGAAAGAGAAAGAGAGAGAGAGAGAGAGAGAGAGAAGGGGAGAGTGGGAGAGAGAGAGAGAGAAAGAGAGGAGAGAGAGAGTGAAAGTGAGGGAGAGTGGGAGAGAGAGAGAGATAATGAGTGGTCAGTTGTAAATGTGAGCTTGCGATTTGGACAAAAACACCAACCGTAATGGTCAAAAAGGATTTAACTGTTGCCAAAATAATATGCGAATCACACCTGGGTCTAAACTCTAATCTTACAATTAGTTGTGCTCCACAGAGGCCGTATTCACCAACAGACAGGAGGGAGCGCTCCCTAGGCTCACTACCGCTCTGAATCTCTTCTGCTCTCCCACACTCTACGCACTATTTAGCTCCCTGGGGAGGTCTGGGAGGGCTCCCTGCGTTGTTGGTGAATACGGCCTCAGGACTGCGCGCTTCGCGCGACCAAAAAATCATATCTTGTTGCCAAATTGGCAGTTATCAAAATCAATCAACAATTGATCCATAAATCATAAAAATGTGCAAAATCAATACAGTAAACGAGTAAACTTGGATAGTGCAAAACAAGATCTTGCCAGCTATGCGAGAGAAAAACCACACGCATTTGCGGTGATTTTTATCTCATTCAGCGACCCGCTTTTTTGCCTTTCCTATGTTTTTCTAGCGTAACATAACATGGAAAGTGTGAAGGACATAATCTAAAATTGTAATTGTCATCCTGAAATCCAAGACATGAGCAATAAAATAGGAACCGGAGGAACTATTTGGTGACTGTTTCCTGGTTTTTGGGCCAACCCATTTTGGTGACTTTGTTGTGAACAAGTTTCCTCGAAAGCTTTGTCGTGAACTAGTAACCACATGGTCACCAAATGGCTTTTTCGGTGTGATCCATTTCGTGATCAAAAAACGACGGTTTTCTGTGGTTTGGGTAATTATTTACTTCATACACCATTGAAAAATAGCATAAGACCCGAGCCCCATTCCCACATCTTTAAAAACTGTTCAAAACTGCCCGACAATCCCTTCAAAAAGTAAAATATTCAAGGCGATGAGACATTTGCTTTAAAGCGAAGTACCGGCCGGTTTTTGAAACACATCGTGTACAAATGAATCCTGACGTATTTATGCTAATTTGCTCGAATTTAACTCGATTTTTTATTCTAATTCATGTTCATTTGCATATACTGCATAAGAATGCTGGTATACTCGATGTGTTTCAACAACCGACCAGTATTTCGCTTTAAAAAGAAAGCGTACACGAGAACAAACTTAAATTTAAATCTTTATTTCTCCAATAATTCAATCGATATTTCTTAATGTTTCTCCTTCTTTCTCTTCTTTTTCTTCTTTTTGTCTCCAGTGGATTTTTTCTTGTGTTTATCATTCTTGTCCTTAGTCGTCTTCTTTTTCTTCTTTTTCTTCGTAGCACCCGTGTTTTCTGTAATACAGCGGTATATGAATTGGTAACGGTTCGCAGCGGCAGGTATCTCTGGTCACCAGGCTTTCGGATGATAGGCATAATAGAACTCGTACCATTTTTGTCTATTTATTTTTTAGATTCGCGATTCGCTAGCGGCGCAAGGGGCTTAAGCAAACTCATGGTTATGATGAAAAAAAAACCACCGTGGTAGTGACTCTATGCTACTATGCAGCTGAAAAAGGTAATCAAAACGCATTTACACATTAAAAGAAACAAAAAGATAAGGTATATTAAATCACTTACCTATTCTGCGCTATACTGTACGATAGTGTATTCTAATTATATTCATTTGCATATCATATATGTGGTCAGCATACTTTTCAAAACCGGATGTTACACCGCTTTAAAGCTCTTACCTTCCTCACCTTCTTGCGGTGTGGCCAGCTTGGTCGCGGCGTTAACGCCACCGCTCTTCGAACTTCGCTTATACTTTCCTAGAAAAAATATATAATTATTATTCAATTGTCACGTTAAAATGTTATAGTTCTCTGCTAGTTGGCGCGGCGCACAATTTGTGCGCCATTCCTTAGCGATGCTATCACATTGGTGAGGGTCAATAAAGCAGGCGGTGCAGCGCAAAGTAGGATTAGACACATATCCGTGTTAAAAATTGGGTAATTTTGGATGTGGTATGTTATGCTTATCCTTATGTTTCAAGCTAAAGGATAAACGTAAACAGCAATGAATAAAATGAATATCTTATTACGAGGAGAAGAGTTTGTGGCCGGGTGTATTTATTTGTGATTACGACCACAACGAATTTTTTCTACGTTTCAGACATTTGGTATAAGTAGGCACCTGTTCCATATTAACAAAATATGCACAATAGGATCTTTTAACATAAACGTTGGAAAATACGCCTCAGACGTTTCATATAAATATGCGCACTTCGAAGTACCGTTTACGTAGCATACTTTAAACTAAAATGCCGCCTCAGGCGGCGATAGCCGTCAGGTGAATAACTGATCAAGGTTCTCAAATAAATACTGACCGCGTATGACCATCTCACGTCGTTTATCATTTGGGATTCGTTTCTTGGATACTTTACCTTTATCCTTAGGCGTTGCTCCTTGCTAGAATAATTTACAGGTGAAATTGATGATCGAACGAACAGTGTTTTTGACCACCGCGGAATGATCCATGATATTGTTCGTAGTTTGTAGTTCGTAGCCCGCCGCAGCGCAAAAAAAAATAAGTTCCATAAATGTGCATAGCATACGTTGTTTTCTGAATGCGTTAAATATTTAAATTCGTGCCTCATTGGGAGTTCTATTGGAGGGTGAAGCATGCAGCTTCTTGCGGCCACGACGAAGTGGCGTGAGGCCAGGATTCTAAACTTGCACTATTAAAATTATTCTCGATTTACTTGTATGCAGTCTCCATTCTCTATGATATGCTGCAGTGAAATACATCAGATAATTTGAGTATACTTAGAAATAAACGACTCATTCCTGTATAAAGACATGATGGTTATTTCAATGAATATTGGGGGAACCAAGTCCGCATGATTATTTAACCGTTAGCTTTTCATTTCATCGTTATCGCAACCTTAGTGCCCGTTTTAACAAATTAGGAGCCATACGTCAGCCAAATTGTCGCCAGTTGGTTGCTGCGGTTGCGCCGGCGGCTGTTGCGTTTGCTGCTCCATCGGACTCGAGCGATCAGGATTAGGAGCAGAACTCTCAGGTGTTGTGGCAGGAGGGCCGCGCGTCTGTGGCGGGTCCGGGATGTTCGCGGCGGTAACTGCTGCCTCGCGCGCCTTCTTGTCGCGTTGTGACTGTGCTGAAAGAGAGAAGTTATGACCTAATCAATTAGTCCACGGTCAATTATTTTAATCAGCTAATTAATCTTGATAATTAGGAGGAGGCAAATTAAAAATTAGGAAGTTAAAAATAAAGATAATTTAAACGGAACTTACGCGGAGTGGATACTTTCAGGGCCGCAGAAGTCTTTCTCATCGAATCCGTAGCTTTTTTCGGCTCTTCTGAATTAGGACTTCTTAGCAAAAGATAAGGTAAGACTGATCACCACACGCACAGGAGAACAGAACGTTGTTCGCGCTTCGGTCTAGTAAGCGTATGATGTGTGCTCCACCCCACCAAAGGTTAAAAGATTGGTAGCTGGTCGGCTTCCCGAGAAAATTGGCCTCCGGGAAGTTTAAAGGCCAGTTCGTTCGGCTTCAGAAATGAACCTGACCCCGGTGCACCGTTTCTGCGGATTCGGTTGATATAACCCGGTACTCTTTATCTTTTTTTTATCTTTATGGCGTGTGCTCCACTGTACCGCCACGGTATACTAGCTACTTTAAGGTAATCATTTAATCTCAAACCAGGTGCCAATTCCGCGGTGAGCATTTCCGGTGATGGTTCCTTTTTCTGTTTCTCGGGAGCCTTGACCGCTAAAAAAATAAATAAATAAGATTGTTTCTCGTGTCTAGGGGTTGGAGGCAAATATTAGGCCCCAAGGGTAGTTTGCTGTTTTAGATTCAGCTTCAAGCGCTGTGGAACCGTGGGATGTAGAGACGAACAAAGCTGTATGGACGTGTGCTTGGGACTTTGGGACCGCAGTGTTTTGTGTTCTTCGACATAGGATAGCTGAGGACTAAGACTAACTAAGACTAATTGTAAGACTAGAAAGACTCAGGCACTAAAAATTTGCTCCCACCACGGTCAGAAGCTTTCTTAGTTTCCTTTTTGGTGTCCTCTGTTGCGGTAGTGCTCGCTTTTCCATCATTCGCTTCTTTGGCTTTACGACTTGAATCGGTTGTCGGCTTCGTCTGATTCTGAATCTGCAACTTGTTTCTCTTGTTTGCTTCTCTCTCTCTTTCTCTTCTCTCTTTCTCTGTCTCTCTCTCTCTCTCTATCTCTCTCTATCTCCCTCTATCTCTCTCTATCTCTCTCTCTCTCTCTCTCTCTCTCTCTCTCTCTCTCTCTCTCTTATAATGTTGAAACAAACCACTGCGAGTTGATCGTTCTTCTCGGCTTCTCGCATCAAACGTTCAAATTCTTCTCCGGAATTGGCGAATTCTTGCTTGGGTTTCCCGTCCGACTAAACATATCTCTCATCCACTAAAGGTCTACATGTAAACCATACAGCACATTACATGTGGAAAGTTTGTAGGTTGGTAGATCAGCTTACGTCGGGATCACACATGAGAGCAACTAACTAAACATTCTCTTTGTCAGCTTGCAATGTACAAAAGCTTATTCGTATGTGCAACCACAACCATAACACTAGAAAGTAAGAGAGAGAGAGAGAGAGAGAGAGAGAGAAAAAAAAAAATTTGCCAGAGATAGTCTGAAAGTAAGCGAGGGACGATTGGAAAGAAAGAGAGGGAGAATAATGTCATCTCAAGCTACCTTCTTAGGTGTGCCGGCATGTGGCGCCGCGGGTGCAGCGTTGGCCTCTGTCACAACAGCTTTCTTCTTGTGTTTGCCGCTGTGCATCTTGCGGTGGTGGTGCTCGCCGGAACTTTCTAAAAACGGAACTTTCTCGACGTACCTTCTCTCTCTTCCCTCCTTCTCTCTCACTCCCTCCATCTCGTTCCTCTCTCTCTCCATGGAAATCATAATGAACCAGGAGTTGGGTACCAATAGACCGAGTAAGAGAAGCCCCGAAATACCCTTCTTGGACCATGGCCCACCGATTACCTTAGCCTTAGTAGAGTAGACCGGGAAAGACAATACGAGTTTCTTTATAAAATTCTGTGTGTACCTTTCGACTTCGAGCGTTTCTTCTTGTTGTGGACCCGGCGGACGCTGTCACTAACACTCTGTTCGGCCACATCGACGTCGATGATAAACTAAATTAGATTATTCAGATTGTCATCCATTTTCTCTCCATCTCCATCTCCATCTCTCTCTCTCTTTTTTCTCTCTCTTTCTCTTTTCTTTGTCTTCTCTCTCTCTCTCTTACCGTGCGCTCGCCACTCTTTCCCTTTCTGTGTTTCTTCTTTTTCTTCTGATTATCGTGTTCATAAAGCATCCGTGCCAGGTCTTTCTCCGCCTGTCGCAACTCGTCAATTTTGCGAGATCGCGGAGAGCGAGAGCGAGTTTTTCTGAAAACGTTTTTTTGTGGGTCGGGCATACGGCAAAGAAAGTTATGCTGATTTTACAAGTGTGGAAAATCAAGAATTCAGGAACATGGTCAAAACCGCAACACATGACACTCAAGCGCGTGGAGCCAATCCCCGAAAGTCGTATACTATTTACACGCGTTCACCTACGTTTCAGTTAGCGAGTATAAGTATTCGGACGTTAACCTTATATTGAGCATTGTTGTAGATCAAACAATTCGTACATCATTTCGATCACCTCGTTCTAGATCTCGTTACCGCCTCGACCTGTTGGCCGAAAGTAAAACTAACTATGCAAGTCGTCGAGGACTTGAACCCTCTGCTCTACTTCGGGGCGCCAAGGTTCCTTCGTTCTTGCGTCTTTTTACTAGTACTTATTTTTTATTGCGTCTTTTTACTGTTTTACAATAAATATATTAAAGTGAAAAACAACCCGTTGAAACCCTACATTCCCACGTAGTGTATTCATTTGATTCATTTGCATACAACATACGGGAATGTGGATGTCCAAAAAAATATTTCAAAAACCTGTAGTTATATCACTTTACGAATTGATTACCTAGGCTTATGTCTCGGCGAGGCTTCAGTGGGTCTGTGGGTCGAACCACCAATGAATTCCGCGTCAGCTTCCGCTTGCGTTCTTCTAGTACTAGGAAGATGTCTTGAGTCCAAGTACTCATCCGGATAGCCCATAGCTTTGGAAACTTTTATTACGTGACCAGTTCCGCCTGAAAGAAAATGCTAAGTACTGTGCTTAGCGCCTTCCGGGGTAATGTGCCGCGGGCTCAGCTCAGGCCCGTGAAAAAGGTTCAGTGTTAAGGATACGATACGAAACCATAAACTGCTGTAGCATATACTTAATGTTAGGGTGCTGTATTTCGTAGTTACTACCTAACGCTCAGGCACGTTGACAATCACTTAACCCTAGTATCCTTGTCTTATAAGGGGCACGAGAATACCCTTTTCATTCAATGATTGAATTTTTTGCCTGACTAACTAATCATTGACCGTAACTTACCATCAAATGTGACGTACTCCACCCGACGAGTGTTGGGATTTTCCACCGTCGACAGTTCCACCATGTGCTTTGGTTCAGCTAGAAGAACTTCCGTTTTCTGTAAATAAAACAGTCATCTATAAAGAAAACCAGAAAGAAACCAAACGGAATTTTGCCCTAGTGCTTGACATCATAATTGTCTAAATCATTAAATAATCACAACAATAATAAAGTTGAAAGGATTATAAATATCGATACGGGACCATATTCACCACTCTGACACCCACCCCGGGGAAGTGTTCCTTGGGGACAGAAAATAGCATTATAATCTGATACACAAAGAGAAAAGACGGGGAATTCCCTATGGGGAATTGAGTGGTGAATATGGCTTCTGGTCTAGTAGGCTACATGCAGACTAAAAAGGTTAGACCCATAAAACAGACCATAATTCGCATTTTCGATCGCATTTCCTTGATATCAATCATGGCTGCTTTCTTCGTCTTTGATGACATGTTTCGAAGTCTAAATTCATTTTTTTTGGTACACAGTTCGGACTCATACCATACTCTAAAAAGTTTGTTGAAGTTTTCCTAACTTACTGGTTTCCCATAAACTAGAACAAGTTTATACTGGGGCTTTCGACGAAGTACTAGAAACTTGCGCCGTTACGACTAACTAAATCTTCGTTTTACTAGACCACACAACGATAATACAGTGAATTTAGAACCGATTTTCCCCAGATATACATGCACCTGCTAGCCGTTAGGAGTAGGACTTCAAATTTTACTTGATAACTGTCTGTCCAAAAAGATGTAAATCTTACTTGGTCGGCTTAGGAGTCGGAATCTTAAAGTCGACAGCCACGTGCTTCCCGAGTGCTATCGTAAACTGCACGGTGTGCCAGAGGGGTCGGAGACGCTTTGCTATTTTTGGAAGTCCGGGCGCCGGTAAGAGAGTGACGGTACCAACTTTTAAACCCTAAAAAAGAAATTTAATTTTTATAATATGCGTGATCGCAAATTGCAAAGTACTGTCTTTTCATTCCTCACTATCTTATGCATGACAAAAATGATCGCATGGACTAAAATCAAAAATTAAAGTAAACTTTGAACCAAAAGTTACTGTAACTTACCAAATCCTCCGGTCGCACCTTCACCGGTCGTACTGTATGAAGCTTCGGCGCGACAAAAGCCGCAACCATTTTCTTCGGCGGTGAATGGATCAGGGTTACGGTAGACGAGCGGCGAGTTTCAGACGACAAAAGACGGGCCACAGACAGATCGGCAGACAGCGAGGGGACCACGCAGACCACCGCCCACCAGAGCTACAGTATACTATACATAATATTTTGATACTGCTTTATTTATTCGAACCATACCTTGGCAAAAAGGCGCTTTACTAACTCAGGTGGAATAATCAATGCTCACTCTAATGTTTTAGTTGTTTCAGGTTTCAAAAGTTCGTTCATCAAACATTTTAGTCACAAGTTTTACACTGAAGTTACTACCTGATGCTTCGTATAATGTAGCACTTCCCCAGAGTACGTAGTGTCTGGCCGTCTGAGTCTGACCACTTCGCCTGCGTGCCTGTCGACGCAACGCATAAAATCCGGGTATTTGAAGTCGGATGTACGTAGTGTTACCTAGAACGTTTTGAATTTGTGATCGAATCTGAATAGTGAGGAAAAAAATTTCTGTCAGAAATTGAAATCGGGGACAGCCATTATAAGAGGAGAGAGACAGAGACAGAGAGAGAGGTGCATATATAATGGAGATTCGGGGAAGTCGTGAAAGAGAGAGCGAGAAAGCTGCACAGGAAAACGAACTAATTGCCGAAACCACAAAAAAACCGTCGTTGGCCCACCACCAAATTGTTTTTTGCCGAAAAAAAACATGTGGTGACTGGTTCGTGACCATTTGGTGACCAGTTGATGACAGTTTTCGATGGAACTTGGTCACCACTTGGTCACGAAGTGAGTCACCAAATGGGCTGGCCCACGAAAAAGTGAACTGTCACCAAATGAGAGGTAAAGCATACCTCAATCGCTGTCATCGGTAAAATTCCAAGTTTGGCATCGTTTCCTCCAGCATGCTGTCGATGTTCTTTTCGCTGAAAATGTACTCTTTCTTTGTAGCCTGGATATTCTAATCAACAGAATTGCAAGAACTTAGCCCACCAAGCAGCCCACCACGCTTTCAAAGCGGTACCGTGCCCTGTGTGTGTGTTTTTTTTGCTTTCCCATATGTCGTCTTCAAACGAATATAATTATAATAAAAAATTGTGCGTAATGAAAATATATGTAGGGAATGGTGCCAGGCATTTCAAGTTTTGATACAATAGTTGTAACTAACCTTGTAACGAGGTCCGTGTGCATGGACTGGCTGTGGAGGGCTTGGATGCCTAAAATGTACTGTTTTATAGTGAAATAGCGGCTGGTTTTTGAAACTGAATTCTTACGTATTTATGCTAATTTGCTCGAATTAGCTCGCTTTTTTTCTAATTTATGTTCATTTGCATATGCTGCATAAGAATGCTGGCGTACTCGAAGTGTTTCAAAAAACGGCCGGTATTTCGCTTTAATAGATCGGAGACTGTAGCTAAGGAGCAACGTTATCTGTTCATATAGGCAAGGAATGCAACATGGTACTCGCTACGAAAAAAGGCTAGCATTCGCTTCATAATGCAAACTAAAGACACAACTGATACAAACGATTAAGTTATAAGTAAGCGTTATAAGTTATGACATAAGACATAAGTTATGAGTAATGATGCAAGCAAACAAATGATCTGCTAAGGTAATGAAGCTAAATATGCCACCTATAATGCCCGACAATCTGTGGGGTGGGTTCGACTTCAGTTTCCGAGCATTTGGAACGCGACATGCCAACATTATGCAGAGAAATCTAAAGTAACAGTTTTTAGCAGTCAAGGTAGAAAGGGACAGAGAGAGAGAGAGAGAGAGAGAGAGAGAGAGAGAGAGAGAGACGAGGGACAGTGATAGAGGGGCAGGGAGAAGGAAGAGAGAGAGGGAGAAGAAAAAAGAGAAAGAGAGAAGAGAGGAAGAAGAGAAAGAAAGAAGAGAGTCGAGAGAGAGAATAGAGACAACGAGAGAGAGGCAGGGAGAAGGAAGAGAGAGAGACAGAGAGACAGAGGGAGAGAGAGAGAAGAGTGACAGAACGAGCTTACCTCTATATTCGTAGCCGACGTCTCCAGGCGGTACTCTTCCTCCCTGCCTCTTTGAACAACACGGCGTTCTTCTCGCCCGACGATTTTCTCTACAGTATCTGCACCGGCGGATTGTCTCCTGTAAAGATGGTTTGTAAAGTTTAAAGAGAAATAGCGGCCGGTTTTTGAAACGCATCGTAGACAGTTGAATTCCTACGTATTTATCGAAAGTTGCTCGAATTTAACTAGATTTTCTATTCTAACTTATGTTCATTTGCATATATTGCATAAAAAGGCTGGTGTACTCGATGTGTTTCATAAGACACTTTAAATTTGTTTTATTGTGTGATTTTCTGAAGCATACCCATAAGCCGACGTAGTTGGTTCTGTAGTGTCCGTGGATGATGGCGAGCTATCCTCACTTCCACTGCTCGTTACTGGAAATATAAACAACGTGGAGTGCTAACTATACGTGATAAATGTTGATGTAAATATAACTAAGTAGGATGCAATTCAAGGTAGCCGAAGCCGATAGGACGGGTTCCAGAAAAGCGGAAAAATGTGTGTCCGCGTCTCTCACGTTGCACACTCTACACGGAAAGGTATAGCTATGTTTTTTTCGTTTCCGCCAATATCGAAATCCAGCTTCAGTTTGTCGGTAGACACTTTCGGGCAATGGGTGCGACAAACTATCCAACTACTCTGGTCCCCACGCGCGTAGCGCGGAAATGCGGATCCGCGTCCGCTTGAAACGATCGCAAATTTACACTGAAACACGTGACAGAGAGAAACAAGCCCCACCCTCTTTTATGCGTCTCGGCCTTTCCCATGACAAAAAGCGAAAAAGCCATATCTTTCCCGCGGACGCGGATTCGCATGCCGGCGCTGCGCGCCTCAAAACGTAGTGGGTCATGGGCATGCGAGAAAAAAAAACAATTACTTACAGTACACATGAAGATGCTTTTTCTGGCTACGGTTGCCGTCTTTCCGCATCTATGACTTCAAAAAGTTGCTGGAAAAGGGACTTGTTATTTATAATAAGATATCCGAATCATGATTTCTTTATTTCAAGTTTAAGTAACGGTGTTTGACGGAAACTGGCAATTCTACTTGAATTTTTCGATTCCGAAATTTGAAACTCGCAGGTCGAAGTCGAGATTCGAACGTCGAAGTTAGAAATGCGAAAGTGTTAACTTGAAAAGTGAAACTGAACCTCGTTTTGTGCTGAACTTGTGTTTGTAGAGATCCGATATTGCTTCAAGAAGCTGTAATTTGGCTGCTTATTGCGCAATCTAGGAAAACGAGCATGAACATTCTCTTATGGTTTTTTTTTGTGTGCAAAAATTGAAAGGAACTAAGTATATTAGTAAGGTCTATGTAAAAAAAGCGTTGTAAGTATTTGTTACTAAATAATTTACCATGTATTTCCACGTATTTTATATGTGATTCGAAAGAAGCTCGAAGGACTCACCGCTATTGATACAAAATGGTAGAAAATGAATTATCATATTCAATTCGTCCTTATATGGGAGAGAGTATTCCTGTTAGAAACGTTTCAGAGTCAGCTTTAGATTTTACAACGTCCTACGTTGCAAACGCAAAAAAATTGCGGTTATGGGGCAATATGAATGTTAGACAATTTGAGACAATGAACCAAATGAAGGCAGAGGTGGCCTGTTGGAAATGTCGAGGATTCGCAGTCAGTCGACCCGGGTTCGAATCCGGTTACACTCACTTCACAGGAAAGTGGAAACCCCTATATCGCCCCGATTATTTTCGAAAAAAAACCGATATGTCACCGATTCTTCCAAAACCCCGAAATGGCCAAGATCAAGTCCCACAAAAAGCCGGATCAGGAATAAGCGGGGCGATATGGGGAACAGTTCCCGATATGGCCCTGGATTATTTTCCAGAAACCCCCGATATGGCGATCAAGGCCGGATTTTTATAGGGGCTTGATCGCGGCCATATAAATAAGTAAATAAAATAAATAAATCGTTTACGCTTCAAGAGCGTGCAAGTTTATTCAAGTGTGAAAATATGATTATGACATTTCAATGTTTGATTATGACATGTTCCGCGGAGGTCCTGAGCAGTAGGCGACGAGTTCCAGATGACAAGTTGCTCGACGTCTTTTCGTCTTCGGGTTAGGGCCAAGAGGGATCGCCATATAGGAATTTTGGTTTCCCATGTATTCACATCAGCCGTAAATCCCTATCCTTAGCTTTGCAGACGCTTGTAAGGTAAGTTTCCCGCAGTTTTAAGTTGCATATATGTTGTTGCATATATGTTGTTGCATATGTTGTTGTTGCATATATGTTGTTGCATATATGTTGTTGCTGTTGCATATATGTTGTAAAATCGTATTAATACCATCCAACACGTGCAATATATCGAATACATCGAATAATTACTAAAAATTTCACACGCCGCCGCGCGCCGCGGTTTCTGTGGAATTGTGTGCACACTGCAGAAACTACCGTAATAACACACAATTTATATTTTTCAAAATTGTGTGGGCGCGCGCTGCTGGTGGTATACTTGAATTTAAACTTATTCGTTCTAATTTTCTTTCTATTATTCTTTCTTATTAAAGATTTATGTTGCTAGCCTTATTTACGACGAGTTTTAGTACATATGTCGTCCCGCCTCATTTATTTACTTGTTGTCTCATTTAAAAATAATAATCTTCTTTCCAGGTTCATTTATCTACTGCTGAGTTATGGAGCCGGTGGATATAGGAAAACTGCAGCAATCACCGTTTTGGCGTGAGTTTCTCTCTTTCTATGGAAGTTTGAAGTTTGAGAAGTCTTGAGAATTTTGCAGAAAAGCCTTTTGTTGTATTAGAAGAGGTTTTCTTTGGTTTTCTATCTCATTTTAAAGTTGTCTTCCAACGTAGTACTCACTAGTGCACATATTTTCGTGTGTTATTTTCCAGAGCAGGTAAAACAGCTGAAAGAAGAGGATGTTGATACGTCGATGCGACTATTTTGCCCCAGTAAGGAAAATGCTGAACTTATTGGAAGTGCTTCTGGACCTGGGTATGAAGCCAACTCCCAACCGGCCCAACCACAACCTCAACCTCAACCTCAACAATCACCAGCGCCGTCGGAGCCCATGCCAAAGTACTGTTCTGTCGTTATTGTAATTGTAATCACTCCATATTCGTTGCTTCATGGGGTTTGCAAGTATGCCGAAAAACTTGTCTTAAAAATTTTTAATAATGAGTCTTGGAACGATTTTATAATTACTCATGTTATATATTCTTACTTATTTCCAAACTACGGTACTCCGTGTGCATACTTGCAAGGAATTGGTGCATAATTGCAAACCCCATTATATTTTATCAGCCCATGTAGAACAGAGCAAACGCCACTTTTGCGTGTGCTGTATTTGGCAAGCAGTGGGTTATTCTCATTAGTGAAAACACCTATAGACTATTAAATTAACATTAAAGGGTCAGGCCCATTTCAAATGACCCCTATTTTTCAGCGCGAAGGGGCGTGACAACTGCGATAAATAGCTGTATATGACTGGCAATGGTAAATTGTTGAATACTGCGTGAATTTTGCGTTTGAAAATTGGAAAAATATCGTATCCTACTATATTTGACATAAAGAATCAGATGGTATCATCAAAAATAGGGGTCATTTGAAATGGGCCTGACCCTTTAACGTGGATAATAGTTTCGCTCTATCCTAAATCCAGATCCGATTCCAACCAGGTCTTTTTTTCTTTTGTAAGGTGTAACATCTGGTTTGTCTAAACTGTACGTGTACCGTGTACTGCGCGTTTCGCAATTGCATTTCATCTATTGTGTGCCGCAATCCGCAATTATGCGCCTTTTATGCACATGTAATGCCTATAATATGTTACACAACGATGGCCATATCGTACCGCTTTCGTCTTTTTTTGGACTAGCAGATTGAGCATGCCAAATCTATTTCTCTTTCATGTATTTAGACAACATCTTTTGAAATTTATCTATTTATCCGCCTTATTAATATGCGCCATGCCATAAGAAAACGAGGAGAAATTCACAGTGCATGCACTTTTGGAAAAATAGTCCCATGGCTACTGGTGTCTGCAAATGATTATACATATTCTCGTGTGGTTCCAAGATACGGTCACTTTTTCAATTCTTGCAACTTGCAAGAACATTCTGTCATGTTTATACTTACAAACATACATACAAACCCTCGTTATAGAAAGTCGCAGTATGGGTACGGAGAAAGACAGAAAGACTGGTCTGACTTGGCGAACCAAACGATCTACCGCGTTTTGGTGGATAACTACGATAAATACTCGGTAAAAGTGCCTGGATTTCGCGGCAGGGTGGGTGCATCTCTATGTTTTATTTTATTAACTAAGTGCATGCTCTATGTTTTATTTTATTAACTAAGTGCATAATTGTGTGGTTGAACACAGAACACGAGAGAACTTGTGCGAGCCTGCTGTATAACGTTTGGCGATAGTGCGCAATGTTAATGTGGTATAACAATCTGTTTTGATGTTGGATAACTGTATACTGTATTTCCACTTTCCATGCATCATGTGCAAATCAGTGATCAGTGGTTAAAATTGGAAATCGAGTTCACTCACTTATTAGGCTCTTTGAAAACAACATATTACCGAATAGCATAACAATATGGGGAGGGGATGGGATGCAGCAATATGGGGTTTTTGATCCGTCCACCCGTTTCAAGCCCTGAATCTGAATGCAGCTTCCAGCATATATGTTTCGAAAACCCGCTGTTATACCTAAACCTAAATACCTGCCTAAGTACTTTACTAAAAAAATGTACTGGCCTTTGATCCAGACCATGACCTAAGTACTTTCAGGGCAAGTATTTTCGTGCCAACAAGAAGGAAGTGATGAAGTTGATCTGGAACTCTCTGAATGACGAGGTCCCTGGTCACGGGAAGTCTTTCAAGGATTTGGAGTACAAGATCACCTATGATACGAGTCGAATCAACGCCAAGATCCAAACCGATGTGGGTGTTGTTTTAGTAGCTCTTACATATGATTTTTTCGGGGGGGGGGGGATTGGAAAAAAATCTTTCGGAAAGTTTCGAAAGATTTTCTTCATATTAGTTAGCCTTCGTGCTTCGTGCCTCTTCGGGAACAATCCTTCGTGCTCCACTCTAATTCTCCTGGTACTTTGGGGGAGAGGTTCACCTTTATTAGCATTTTCTTCAGATTTTCGATTTTCCCCACACAGCCTGCACCTTTTTGACTTAAAAATGGCAAAAAAAATTGGGAGGACTCCCACACTTTTTTCGTCTAATCTTGACGTTAATGTTCCATTCTTTCTCAGCTGTATTGTAAATTAGTTAGCCTTAGCCTTCGTGCCTCTTCGGGACAATCCTTTATGTTGTGTAGTGTGAAGAGCGTGGGGGTCTCTACTTATTGTTAGCTTGTATTGTATTATGGAACAAATCAATAAAACTAACGCTCTCTCGTGCTTTGCTTGTGCGCATCTGCGCTACTAGTAAGCGAAATGTTCAGAACTAGCGTGCAACGCAGGACGGTACCCGCGAAGTTCAGTTCCCTGGCTGCGAAAACGTGTCTAACATGATTAACTTTCATTCCAGAAGCTGAAGCAAAGCAACCCGAAATCACCGTGGTCAAAGAAACGTAAACTCCTCGCACCACATTTGCTCGCGCTGGAAGCTGCAATGAAAGCAGAGGTCGAGAAACGTTCAGTCAAGAAGCGGGGAGGCAAATTGAAAGTTTTACAGAAGGTAGGTTTCATCGAATACTATTTCTTCCCTTATTTTTCAATCGGATGTAAAACGTGTAAATGTTACAGAGGAAAACCTGCATATACAATCACTACAGGTCTGTGGGTTTTCTGAAAAACACTGTACTTGCTGCATGGGCATGAACCAGCGCGTAGGATGACTATATCCTGGTCCGGTGGTCCGGTCCGATTATCTCGAAATTCGAAATACTCGAAACAATTGCGATTTATATGTAATTTTGTGAAACATGTTTTTGGCATTCCGAGCATCTCCGGATAGACCTTTCGCCATTTCCAGAATAATTTAAAAAGTTTGTAAAAAGTATATTTGTAAAAAAAGTAAAAAGTAAATTTGCGTGAAGCATGGCGTTCTTAGCCCCTTCTTGCAGCCATTCACCAGCGCTATTACTGAGAAACTGATAGAAAGCTAAGGTGTTTCGTGTTTCAGAAGAAGAACGCTGTCTTCCCGGTGGAAAAACGAAAACTGGTATCTTCAATGAGTACTGAAGGCGCGGATGAGCAAGCGGTTGGCGTATCCGAGGACTCGGCTCTAGTAGCAAGTGAATTCCTCAGTTTCTTGTATATTGTATTGTTCGCCGAAAGCGCTCTCTTTCTTACCGACCTGGTCGTGTTTTGTAAAACATACTTCGGTCAAATATTATGTGTTATACTTCGCATTAGTGTGCACCCCATGCAATATATGCAAATTGCTTGCCATCCTGAGACTTTTTCGGTACAAAAACAGAATATAACTCGGAAATTTCGTTTTCAGTCGAAAATCACTATGTTTCCAGTACTCTTCCCATTATAACTTCTTCTTAAAGCGAAATGCCAGCTCCTTTGGAAAATTTGCATATGGTAAGCAAATCCTATGTATCCTATGCTAATTTTGCGCGATAGCCGTGGACGATCGCGCAAAATTAGCATAGGATACATAGGATTTGCTTATCATATGCAAATTTTCCAAAGGAGCTGGCATTTCGCTTTAAAGGGATCGGCTCACCTCAAATCGTGTCTGTTTTTTCTGTTTCTTTATTTTCTATAAGGGATAATAAAAATTTGGAATACAAAAAGTAGTGTTATATTTCAATACTCACGAAGATATTAGGTGATAAAGTGGTGGATCGATCGGCCCGACCCGAAATGAAAAAGTGTTAATTGTCCCATACAAACAAGGCAGGACAATAACACTTTTTCATTTCGGGCCGATCGATCCACTACTTTATCACCTAATATCTTCGTGAGTATTGAAATATAACACTACTTTTTGTATTCCAAATTTTTATTATCCCTTATAGAAAATAAAGAAACAGAAAAAACAGACACGATTTGAGGTGAGCCGATCCCTTTAATTAAGGTGTTCAAGAACGCTCGACTTCGGAAAATCAGTCTTCTTTCGGTCTTCGGTCCGCCATTGAACGGTCATCGGCACGACCTCCACATATTGAGGTGATTTTTTTTTTCAATCTATTAACCTAGAATCTAGGATGTTTTTACGCATGGACAAAAGAGAGTGCTGCTGTGGTACAGTGGTACTAAAGAGTGAATGTAAACCCAGCTCATATTCAGAAAAAAACGTAGGAAGATAGGAATCACTGAAAACCTACTTATTAAAAATTTAGACCGTCGACAACTGGTCCTCAATTCGTAAATTGTTCTTGTTTTAAGAAAGTTAGTTATGTCACAGAAAGTGCGTAAATCAGGCACGAACGAGTAGGGTTGATTTTCCGTGTGCGCATTTTAGCATCACAGCTCATTTTGATATTCCACATATATTGTTTGCTATTTTCCTTCGATGAGATATATATGGCTACTTTACGTAATATATCTTGTTTAATATCGCTTTGTGGTTGGTAAATGGGAGGTGGGGACGGGCGCCAAATGGACTGTTTTTCCGGAAATTGTTTGACGACCAGGTGTCGAAGGGTTTCCTTGATTTTGGACTTACGTCGTTGTTTTCCAGTAAGGTCCTTGTTTATGGAATAGTTTTTTTTTTCAGCAGCAGAACACTGGCCAACCACCGAAAGAAGCGCGAAGCGGGGGTACTAGTATTTCGGCGCATATGAGTGGGTAGGTGTTTTTATTTTCTTAGGTACTCGTACTCGCACTCCTTGTTCTTAGGTACTCGTAGGTAGTGGGTAGGTGTTTATTATTGTTTATTAGTTTCTTAGGTACTTAGTACTTAGGTATTTTCTTAGGGTAGGTGTTCCTACTTAATATGAATTGGATTTATAGTGCAGAACATGATAGTTAACGTAAATCAAGTTGTTATGTTGTTCGGCATGGACTTTATGCGTAGCATCTAATAATTTTCTCCGCGGTACGGTATTTACGCATTAACACAAGTCAGTAGGGTGGTATGCCACATTCGCGTGGTTTGTGAATCGCGTGCAGGACAACTTCATTTATTTTATTTTATATGCATGCTTGTTTCATTCTATGTCTCTTCGGTGAGCTCCACGCACCCAAACGCTTTAACGTGGAAAATTGGAAAATTTACTGTGTTTTTATGGGTAATTGACGCTTGTCTTTTAGGACTTTGGCTGCGAGTGCAACCCGGGCTGTACAATGTTCCCTTGAGCATGATCGGCGAGGTGTTGAGGACGAGGCTATGGATGAAGAGGATAATGAGCATGACCTATTTGCTCACCCGTACCCCGATAGAAAGGAGCCAGTATCAAGGGAGGACCAGGAGCTTGCTCCCGAGCCGGGACCTAGTTCCTCGAAAACTCAGGGAACCTCGCACACTGAGACTAGGTTCAAATTGCTCGGCAAGATTAAGGAGCTTGGCCGTACGCCAGATAGGGAGTCGTGCTCAGCGACGGAGCTGATACGCCTCGAGCTGCTGGAGATGCAGAAGGAGTTCCAGACTGAGTGGACCGAGTTGATCAAGGAGCAGCGAGGTGTGTTGCAGCAGCAGAAACAACTGCTGCAGCTGCAGATTGAGCTGGCCGAGCAGCAGTTGAAGAATGATCGGGGGATGCCGAGAGTTTAGGATGCGGTTTTACTTTTGAAGGTGACTTTTCGACAAGATTTTTTTTTTTGTTGCTCAAAACGGTGTAAGAGTCGGTTTTTGAAATGGGGTTTGGATAGCTGCGTTCCCAGTTCCCAGTTCCCATGCATCATGTGCAAATGATCATAATTAGAGTAAAAACATCGAGCTCGGGAGCTCGCTTGCACATCATACAAAATCCGGCCGTTATCTCTCTATAGCTAATTGTAATGGGGTCTCGATGTATGGCAAAAACAGCGCATTTTGCTTCCAAGTATCAAATGTGCACCTCGTGTACGATTTTGCATACACCTTTGAAAGTTAGAAAATGCACCATTGTGAATACTAGAGAAGGCGAAAATGCACAGTTTATGCATGCTCGAAAAAAAAATTAGTCCTGTGGCTACCGCCGCGGGACCATTTTTGGCGGTCTGTAGTTGTTCTCGTGTAGTGCCAACCTACGGTAATGAAAGCCATACTTGGAAGCAAAATCCGGCATACATCGAGACCTTATAAGTTGCGGATGAGATATGTAGCATTTTGTGCAATTCAGAATTCAAAGGGTCTAACTCTAGGTTATATTGCAAGGGTTTAGATCTACTTCACGTGTGTCGATGCATAGTTATTTCCATTATTTGTATATATTTTGTGTTTCTTTTGTCTAACTGTATGTTATTCTATGATGTATTTCTCTATTTTAAGCCACGTTCGAGTTGGGGAAAAGTTTGTGGAATTCCGGAATTTCACCGTTCGAGTTGGACGGAAAAACGTGCGTGGAAAAGCAAAAATACCGTAGTGGAATCGTTGTGGGATTTTATTTTTAACCCTGCAGGAGCCAAAAATGACGCTTGACCCTGACGGTTGGGGTTAAATAGCGGAAAAACTTACGTTTCCGGTGTCCCATCTCGAACGGTGGAATTCCGGAATTCCACAACTTTTCCCAACTCGAACGCGGCTTTATGCAATTTCGCACTATGGTAGTTGTTTTTAGTTTTCATGTATTTTCCATTGTACATTTTTGTGGAAACCGTTAACCATTATTGGCGCTACGCGCTGTGGGACTAGAGTTAGCTGGGGAGGCACCGTTTTCTGAATTTTTTATTGTTATGTTTCTCCCGTGCCTTACTTTTTGATCTATTCTCTTTAAAAACGTTATCATTTATTATTCCATTAAATGCTCCATTTCACTACCATCGTGTGTAATGTTTTTTTACAATTTTAGTTGATACCGTGCACCATTACATGCAGTGCAGCATTTTCTGCTTTTTCCCTGTCCACTGTTTTTTTTATCATTTAAACCATCACGCGGCAACGCGGCCACATACTTGCGTACGCAGCGCGCAAACTGCTCTAACCTCATTTTTTTGTACCTCACTTGTAAATGTAGTGCACCTTTTGTATTTTTTGAAAGCATTTCTGTAGTGTTTGAGATCTCACTTTCAGAAACAGAACGCTTTGCTTTGTTTACTTTTTTGCCTGTATTTGAATTATTTTTAGCATTATAAAGTTTCTTTTATCAACTTGAGCCATGAGTTATTATATTATGATGTGGCATGGGCATGGATTGTTGTACTATGAGAAAGGTTATTCAACTTTTGTGTAAACCTTGTTGACACAATCACGAGACATAACAGATAACAGAAGAAAAGAATTTATCCCCAGGAATGCATAAGACCACGTGGCTCACTTTTCGGCGCGGCAGGAGCGCCGCCCTGCTGTGGCGTACCCTATTTTTGTGCGCGACGACGTGGTGTTTCATGTTGAATAGAGTTTATTTGTAGTTTTGAATTTGCAGAAAAATGGCGGTGATATATCAATGTTTCAATTTATGTTGAAGAAGCTACTTGGAGGCCAAACACAGTCACGTATTGATCCTAGTTGACTATATACTATACCAGTTGGCTGCAGCGCTATTTCTGCTGTATAAGTACTGAAACAATAGAATGTTGTCAATAGTCTAGCACTAGCTAGTTTTTATCTGACGAAAACAACTTGGTGGGCTAATTCTTAATTAGCCTAGAATTCTTGGCCCGTTGCCAAGAAAAGTCTGCAAAGTTCATCAATCATGTGATTCTGTAAAAGGAATTTCGTATGGCCTATTGTCTCCCGTTTTTGTTCCCGGGGAACTTTTCCAAAAGCGGGCTGTGATGGGCGATTTGGCTTGTCAAGTATGTGTGACACGCACGGTTTCTCCCGGTTTGACAAGAGAAAGAAGGAGAAAAGAAAAGCTCGTCAGAATCATCATCCTGCTCACTGGGAGTAGTGCGTCACGTGACGTCACGGTGTCGAGCGGTGCGCCAAGTTTTCGCCGCGCCCCATCTAGATTGTGCGTATTTATCGTGTGCGGTCTAGTCTAGTAGAGTATAATTAGTGCGCGAAATCAGCTGCGCAATAGAGTTTTGCCGCGCACCATCTAGACGTGCTTTTGCGCGTCACGTAACGTCATAGTGTCTAGATGACAGCCTTTTTTCATCGACGTGAAACTCCGGCGCGCCAGGTATTCGCCGAAAACCTAGGTTTACCAATTACCAACTGAGGGTAAATTAGAGTCTCAGGTAGTGTCGCACGTGATGTCATAGATTCTAGAGTACCATGAACGTGCGCCAGGTTATCGCCGCGCATTGCCCCAGTTTTAGCAGTGCTATCTTTTCTAGATAGGAAGTATTACTACTTGATGTTCGCATTCATACTTGTTCGTTCTTTATGACCCATTGCTCAAGTGTCGTGTACATCGAATACACTAACCTAACACATGTAGTAAACATTTTTGAATTCTATTTAATTTACAAATCTTCAAAGTGTAAGCCCTGTAAGCTTATATAAATAAAGTTCACATAAATGAATCAGTCTTCATCGGCCGGTTCATCCGGTATATTCATTTATTCATCCGGTTCATCAGTGTGCCAGGAGCTTGCCACAGGTACGCGCGCTAAATATTGTGTGCCAGGAGCTTGCCACATATACACGAGCTAAATGTTGTGTGCCAGGAGCTTGCCAGAGGTACGCGCGCTAAATATTGTGTGCCAGGAGCTTGCCACAGGTACGCGAGCTAAATATTCCTGTTTCACATAATGGGCGATTACTTGTTCCATACTCTACTTGTTTTTCCTTACTGGACCCAATCCGATCAATGTCACAGAAGCAATCACCCAAATGTATGAAAATTTGGTAATTTACCCATGATTTGGGACCAAATGTGCATTTTTGGTCAATCCCAAACAACAAAATGCATGAAAACAAGTAAATATGCATAGCTTACGTAGGGTAGATGTATGGGCGTGGGGGAGGGATTGACACGGGCTTATTCTTATTGTTCAGGCTTATTGGTTAGACGTATTGGATTGCCATTCACTGTGTTACGTGTGGTTGAACCACGTGCCATAACGCTTTCAACTTTAAAGTTAGCGTTTGAACCACGTGTCATAACTCTTTGAAGATACCATTTGCTCTTTTTCTATGTTTAATGGCTGGTTTCTCTGATAACTGAGACTGACATTAGGGCTCCTGCTAATGATTAGGATTAGGCAGGCCTAGATTTAGTCTAGGGCGAAGCCATCCCGCATGTTCAGGTCTTGGCTCATGCTTTGGTTTTAAGCATTTAGGCTTGGGTGTAGCAGTAGCTCTATGAGGTACTGGGTTCTGCATAGGACTTTAGACAGAACTGATCCAACAATAGTTGATGGAATATCTTTATTTCATGGATTACCAAGCGCAAAAATAACATATCAAAAAGCAAGGTCATCTAGGATTTCAGGTAGCTTAGACGCTTAGAAAACAATTTCCTTTCTTCATATGATATGTCTGCCGTGGCCGCGAATAAAAATAAAAACGAAAATTTGTGCGGGGGGGGTGAAAGCTTGCTTTAAGACGGGCGCAAGAAAACCAAAACCCAAAACGATCCCTATGATGGCAATTTTGACGACAGCGAAATGACTTCGGCGATACGTAGGATGCGGGTAAAAATAGAATGTATCGCTGAATGTACAGCTGAGACGGGGAGCAGTCTATCATAGACATTCGCACTTGTGACTGGCCCGAATTTGCTCAGGCTTAGGCTTAGGCTTAGGCTTAGGCTTAGGCTTGCTTACAATAAAATAAGCTGCAAACAGTGAACCGTTTTTTTAACATAAATATTATGCGCATGCGTTGACCCAGGAGAAGTCACTTCAGAACTGCTTCTGGTGAATTTTCATCACAGTAACTATAAGTGCTCTTGGGCTCAACCCTAGTCCTAGGCAAGCTTGGGCTTTGTTTTTTGGGCTACCTTAAGTCCAGCACTACCCATCTTCACTGCTTTCTTTTGACAATACTATGTTCAACACACTTCACTTATATTTATTCCCATAAATTTCAACGGTATGAATGCCTTTCTCATTTTCACATTATCACATTGTCTTTAATTTCTTTAATTTAAATTTATTTCCTTGATCCCACGTTCCCAGGTAATAAACTTTTCATAATCATTTTCTTTTAATAAAAAATTTGCTAAAGAAATGAAAGGAAAAATTCTCATCTGACGTCATTTGTCCCAGTATTAGTTCCGCATTAAAATAGTATCGTACGATGTTCGTGCTCTTTCTGTGTATGGCCCTGATCTTTGCGAATTCAATTATTTTTTCGCCCTTTTGCCGTGCTGGCGACGGTCACTGTGGCTAGTGTTTTTCATAGACGATTTAGAGAAAGCTAAATGGTTATTCGAAAACAACTACTTTTTTACTCTAATAAGGGGTTTGCACACCTATTCTACAATTATCTCCTATAATTTTTGTTGTTATTTTCACGCTGACCATATCATGAAGCGGTTTGTTTTCTGTTGTGGTTCTTGCAAAACCACCCACAGCCCACAGCAATAACCCTTGAAAATGACGTTAAGTACAACCGCATTAGTTGTACTAAATTTAATTCGCAATCCCAAATTAGACGACAATAAACACAAACTGGATTACTCGGACGAAATTAGCGACAGGGCGCATTTGATGTGAAAACCATCAACTTAGAAGAATTAAACGATTTTAATGGCTTAAGTGGTTAGCACCCTTTTTGAGCAGTAGTGTACCTGTTTTCGGCTTTAGTGTTTCGACGGGGGTGGAGAGAGAGAGAGAGCTCTAGAGGGAGCGAGAAAGAGAAGAAGGAGAGAGAGAGAGAGACTAGCAATAGAGAGGGAGCGAGCTGGTAAGAGAGTGCGAGCTAGAGAGAGCTACTAAAGCATGAGAGAGAAACTAACCTCCTCGTTGCCGTTTAGTATGGCGGCTACAATGGTACTAAGAAGATGTTAGGCAGAGCCTCGTATTAAGAAACTATTTATTTTCTTCCTTGATTAGGAGGTCAGGTCTGCTGTAGAGACGACACTACGCTAACTGAAACTTTGATGTGCCACTTTGGATACTACCAAGTCTTTCCATAGGTGGAAATCTTTAAAGCGATATAACGACCGGTTTTTGAAATGTATGTTGCTTGTCATCTGTTGTGTGCAATTGAATATAATTAGACCAAAAATCGAGAAGTATGACGCAGTGATTTGCATACGTTTTAGCATACGTTCGAAAAACCTTCTGTTATACCGATTTAATCAAAATGTGAATCTAATTAAAAGACCCAAGTACAACATGGTTCATGATTTCTTATTTTAAAACGAGGCTCATCAGCCCACCCCAAAATAGATCCCATTTCTAGTTACTATTTGTGTACTAAAGTTTTTGAGCTCTGTGCGGCTTGCGCGCCCATGTTTGTTTTATTACTTTGATCATCGGCCTTATATTAGAAAGTAAATAAATGAGGCTTATGAAGCGGATTTGCCGTGAGACTTTGCTAAGTTGATCCTTTGAGAAGGGGGAGTCTAAACTGGTCCTAGATTTATACTAGATGGATACTACATTTACACTATTGTCTAGTTGTTTATTTACGCGAGCATTTACCCTAAACCCTGAGCTTATCTCGAAACCTTTACCCAATCTTACTTGTTAGAAATATGCGCCCTCATTCTAGTAATTAGTGAAATTTGCGTACTTAGTTAACACATTATAATTAATGTAAATGTGAAACAGTGTAAAGATAGATAACGTCCATAATGTTACGGCGTCCCACGTCCATCATCTTAATCCTTACGGCGCATGTCCCTTTAAACAAAAACTGGAAGTCTTTTTTTTTGGCTGTTGAGCGTGCTATCATTTTATTTGTTGTTTTTGCACTGCGCATCGAATTTAACCCATTCTCAAAAGCCGCATAAAGCTGGCTGACGCAATATCTTCTTACGACACGCACGTTACAAAATAGGATTTTATCGTTTGACGGAAATCCTGGAGATCTTTCAAGCGATGTGGCACGTGATATGTGATGGGCTCCCTTCTGTGCCGGAAATTTCCAGATGGGCACACAGAGTTGTATTCATAAGTGTATTCGCAAACCATGTGTCATAACTCTTTCAAGATATTTTGGCTACAGCCAAACACGAACGACGAATTTTCTGTTTTGAACCTTGAACTTTTTCAACCGTTCTTGATAGTAATTTGGAATTACCAAGATTCTTATGTTTATAGTGAGTGAATAAATACACCATTTGTTAGATTGCTATTTAAGGTCATCTAATAATATTTTATAAATTAGGGCGCTCGGTAGTCTGCCGAAATGCTCAAAAACTGCTTCGTAGATTAATTCTCATTCCTCTCCATCACCTTAAAATTAAAATGTGCGAAAATTGCGCGAGAAAGGGGCGGGTGGAGTGCGGCTCACTTATTGCGTGCCAAGTGTGCGCGGCGCGCAGGCTGTGTCTTCTCACTTAGTACAAGGTTCATTTCTCGCCGAACTCTTTAACACCTTGCTAATTACATGCAAAACCGCACTTAGAACGACCGAAAAGGGCGACATTTTTGTGAAAATAACGCGTCACTATTGCATAAAATATGACAATGAATGGCTTGTTGGCAGTGCACTTAGAACCACCCTACTGTGTTCGTGTACTATGGCAAGACTTGTTTCATTGAACCCAGCTAACGTAAACTCCTAAAAATATTAACTTTTTTATTTTTATCACTAATGTTTTAGTCACAAAATACACATGAATGACTCTGATGCACCGAACACGAACTGCTATGTGAGGGCTTAGGTCTACAGTTTTGTATTTTTCTGCAGACGAGGCTGGTAAGGCGCTGGTAACCCTAATTAACGACCGGAACGGGAACTAGCCGAGCAGAGCGAGCTCATGGTTATAGTTTCGTCCTAAACAAGTAAGCCCGCAAGTAAGTATAGTTTCCATTTCCAGACCGACATAGATTTATTGTGAAAAAATTTGGCTGGAAAAGCTTCACAGTGAAAATGCTCGGAAGTCCTGATATCATATGCATTTTTGCTCTAAAATTCCCTGTGCAGCTCTACTTTGACCAGGAACTTTCAAGCGACGTGGGCCGCGTTGCGCCGAAAATATGCATGAACTTGTCGAGTTTAATGTGATATTAAAGTGATTCGACCCCTTTTTTGGCAAATAAGTGACGGAAGGAATGGTTTAAAAAAAGGCTAAAAAAAGAAAAAACCTTTCTGACGGCGCGGCGCGGCTTACATCACTATTAAACATCGCAATCTTGCAATGGGGAATGGTTTGCAGACAGTTGTGCTATGTGCTACCTTTGTAAACTACTAACTTGAACACTTGCATATGTAAGTTCACGTAATTTAAAACAAAAAATGCCGCCTACGCCTTCGTCCACTCAGTCACGGTTCGTGCAATTTCCGAATGCAATTTTTCCCCTTGAATTTTCAATTTTCGTAGTTTTTGTGCTCCCTGTCAAGGGCCAAGTTGGTGGCCAACCGGTGCTCATTTCCGTTTCAGAGAATTGAAGTTTAATGCTTTTATAAGATCTTTGAATTAAAGGGACAGGCCCTGACCCTTGTGTGATATCATGGAGACCTCTAGCTATTAACCTAGCATTATAGGCACCTAATCCTCTAGTCCTCATCCAGTCTTTCTAGCGTATAATCCTAGTTTATCGCTAGCTTTATGGCCCCGAGCCAAGTCCAAGGCTTGCTGACCCCCTATGTATGTAAGATACCCTTGATTAGGAATGTAGAAGCCATTTTAACAGCACATAAGTGGTAAAACCCGCACCTGCGGCGCTCACAAACACAACACACACACACACACACACACACACACACACACACACACACAAACACACGAACACACGAACACACGAACACGAACACACAAACACACGAACACACAAACACACAAACACACACACATGCGTTTGTGTGTTCTAGTGTCACAGTGTCACTCTGACTTCACTAAGATTTCCACGATATTCTTTCCTCACACTAAATATATTAGCTCGTGCATAATAAACCGACTACTGTGCTTGAACAATTAGTACTCTCTAATCTTTACGCTAATATTATGCGGTGACGTCATTATAATTTGTTTATTAATTACTTTGCGTCCATAGTCCATAAATAATAACTGCGATAACTTAAAGTGAGCGGACACTTTCTATGTGCTTGATCGTTGACCACTACCGTTCCATATTAGCCAGCTAATAAGTTTTAAAGCGGTAGAACAGCCGATTTTTGAAACGTATACCGTACGACAGAATTCGTATGTATTTATGGGATCGAATTGGGGTAGATTTTTTTATTCTAATCGTGCTTATTGGCATATAGTTATTCAGTGTTATTCAATGTACGGTTCAAAAACCGGCTGGTATACTGCTTATGGCAGGAGGTTTTGAAACGTATGCCGCACAACTAGATTCCCATGTATCCTATACATATTTCCGGGCCCGTTTAACATGGAAATACAATTGTGCAGTATACGTTTCACTAACAACATACCGTCCGCTGTAAAAAGAAAATCCTATTTTTAAGCATTCTGCTTATTTATAGAACGTCGTACTCGTCCGAATTCCGTCTTAAAACTGTCAGTCAAAAAACATCATTCCTTGAGTGACAAACTGGTGTTTTCCAAAGAAAAAGTCATTTTTTAAAAATTTCAACGATGACAACATACTTCCTTCTATGTATAACTGGCTACAAACAAGTTAGTTCCCTATTTTTAGTTCCGCTAGCCGTTAACCCACTCAAAACTGCACTTCATCTCTCTCTCTCTCTCTCTCTCTCTCTCTCTCTCTCTCTCTCTCTCTATCTCTCTCTAAAGTACTTAAACTCTTCAACGTTCAAGTTTCACAGCATAGATTACTAGGACTAGGGTGGTGTGTGTGTGTGTGTGTGTGGGAGTATGACTCCTTTTATAGCTTTACCCACCCTGTTGTGTTTCACTATACCCTATTTTGGGCGATATGGGTCACTGGGTATAACCACCCTTTATTGGGGCCCTAGGTATGAGGACATTCTATGGATGGGGTCCTAGAGACATCTAAGGTCATGCTTTAGGGCTTTAGCACTTACATTTACCACAAGTGCTACTTAGAGCTCAATTGGCCCATTGAAATAATCAAGGTGTTTGTGATGTTAGGCGCACTTCAAATTAGGGTATAAAAGAAATGTAAAGCGCGTCACTACTATGAATGTGCTTAGAGTGGTACGGCACGTGGTTTTTAAAAGATTGCTGGACAACTACTTTCCATGTGTTCGTGAAAATTATGTTCCTTCCTGTGCCGTGTTTTTTTCTCTAGTTAACTATCCGCGCTTCCCCTCCCTAGCTAGATAACTTGCCAGTTAAGTAAAGATCTGAAACTATGTATTCGTCATGCTGAAACAATATACGTAACGACTTCTATCCTTCTATTCGTATAATGTTCACAAATCTCATCTCAGCTGTGCTGAAATTCGAATCCTCTGTGGAAAATATCGTGAGAAAATAAGAAAATGATGTGCGCAATTAACGTTTGCAGAATTGAAGTCTGGAATATCTTTTAAAGGGATGGCCCCCGTAGTTTATGAATGAACTTTAAAGAGTATTCCCGGAAAACTGGCCTGCGGGATGTTTAAAGGCCAGCATGTCCGGCTTCAGAAATGAACCGGAGCCTGGTGCACCGTTTCTGTGGATTCGGTTGATATAAACCGGTACTCTTTATCTTTTATCTTTTCTTTAAAGAGTACAGTATCCCTTGTTCACTGCACACCAGTGCTGGAATTCCAACTTAATACCGTACTTTTAGCCTGCGGATATACCCGTGTAAGGTGGTAGGCTCCTGGTTTTCTCTCGAGCCTAACCCTTTAAATTTCTTATTTAGACCCTTGTCAAGTTTGTTTTTCATAGTGAGACGCTCATGTTTATGTTGTCCGGTATTCTTTGTTATTATTTTTAGCATTCGTACTCCCAACTCCTACACTCTCATAGTAGAATAATAATAATAATAATAGAATAATAAAAGTGACGAACTAATTTGCATATAAATAAGTACAAAATGTAGAGAATATATTACACTACACTACACGACCGATGATATTTACGATAGAGTTTGAGAGAGCTGGGAGATTTTGAGTTTTGAGAGCTCTCTTATGCTAGATTGGTCATTAGACAGATATATGACTGTGTCTTTTTGAATAATGTTTGTAAAATATGTAATCTTTAAGATCATAACATAACTCATATGAAATATATTTTAAAAAGTAAGGATTATTTCTTTCACCCGCAATAACGACCGATTTTTTTGTTGGACAACTGCATTCCTATGGACTTATACTGACTGTAGGTGAGATGGATTTTTAGTCTAATCATACTTATAATCATACTTAGTCTATATAATAATGCATTTGGATGCAGTTTACATATGTTTCACAAGTCGGCCGTTATTTCGCTTTACTTTTTGAATCCCGAAACCGAAAAATTAACATATGATGTTTAATGATACTGATTTAATTACAAATCATAAGATAAGACATGTAGTTGTTTTGAACTCAATTAAAGAGAGAAGCCTTATATGATTAATAGTGTGATTTAATCCTACCTTAATTAAACTGACAAATGACAATTAGTTTTTTTTGTTGTTGTTGAAATGTACTTTTAATGAAATGTTAATCTTTAGTTTATTAAAATTTTAAGTTTTGAATTGTCTGGTCATAAGCTGCAACTTAAAAAATAACCCAAAGTTTAAAGCTGAGCGGATGGTGTATTTCTGTTCACGGGACCTACTCATAGTTTCGTCTTCTTATGCTTATATGTTAAATTCAACCTGTTCTTCCTGGCTTATTCTATTGCAGTCGGCTAATGCAGCCTGAGTTGACTTTCCATTATCAAAATAAGGTTGTATACTTATATGAAACTCCGGTACCGTATCGAACAAGGTTTATGTAATAAAACACGAAAACGCAATCTCCGAAGATACTCTAACAGCGGCCTACCCTACTTACCTACTTATACCAAACACCTGAAACGCACATTTTCGTAACGTGAGCGATCCAATGAATCAGGGATTTTGTTGCTTTATATACTAAAGCGAAATACCGGCCGGTTTTTGAGACGCATCGAGTACACCAGCATTCTTATGCAGCCTATGCGAATGGCAATAAACCATAATAAAAAATCGAGCTAAATTCGAGCAAATCAGCGTAAATACACAAGAATTCAGTTATCCACGATATGTTTCAAAAACTGGCCGCTATTTCGCTTTAAGATTCCATATCAAATGTAATGTGCGTTGTTTCTGGCATCAAATAATCACTTGGAGGCGACGGAAACCTTTCAATGTTTATTTTGAATGGAAATCTGTGGTCCTGACCCTTCAAAAGACAAATAGGGTCCTAGACTCCCCGTGGGCCTCAACTAGGGCACCATGGGGCTTAGCGAGCGAGTCGAAACGCATAATGATCTTTTAAACCTTGACAAATGTCTAGTAGTTTAGTTTCCGTGTTTCATTGTTTACGTTCTTGTTGTAGAGTTCTTGTTGTAATTGTATACTGATAAAATAGTACATAGGTCTCCATCATTTTAACAGAGGAAAACTATCAAGTCTATTTCTTCCATCGTGTCGAATAACCAAAACTAAGTTAAAGCTCTAACTCCGCTTAAAGCGTATAACATCCGGTTTGAAACGAATACTGGACGTTGTATTTCCATGTAATGTATGCAAACACTGCACGATATTCTAATTATATTCATTCGCATACAACATATCACATATCGGAATGCATATGTCCAATGTAGGTTTCAAAACCGGCCGTTAATTCTCTTTAATGTTTTTGTTTTGTTAACTCACTACATACATGTTACATAGCAGTCAATAGCACGTGATATAGCGTCACAGAAGTTAGAAGACGTAATTATAATTTATAATTATTAGCAAACAAATTATGAGTCTGAGTTCCCAGTGTCAAGCAGGCAAAGTCTAATTAGGCCTTGCCTTTTTTTAATTGCTGTCTTCTTGCAATGATGTAAGATTTTTTTGAACGATGAGTTCTAGACATAGCGTAGTATTTTTCTTTACTTATTTAGTTCTTACTTCATGGTTTATGTTTGTTCCTTCTTTTCATTGTGGTTTACTTATTTACTACGTTTAGTACTGGTTGCCCAATAATACCGCAGTTGGCAGTCCTCGGTAGTCCCCGGTGGTCCTAGGCAGTCCCCAGTAGTCCCCGGTAGTCCCCAGTAGTCATTCGTAGTCCTCGGTAGTCCTAGGTAGTCCCCGATAGTCCTCGGTAGTCCCCGGTAGTCATCGGTAGTCCCCGGCAGTCATCGGTAGTCCCCGGTAGTCATCGGTAGTCCCTGTTAGTCATCGGTAATCCCCGGTAGTCATCGGTAGTCCCCAGTAGTCCTCTGTTGTCCCCGGTAACTCGTTAGTCCTCAGTTGTCCAGGTCCCCATTGTCTACAGTGGTCCCAGGGAGTCCTAGTAGGTTTTACCCAATAAGCCCGTTAGTTTTTATCTTTACATACTTACTAATCTCTTACTTACTCTGGTTACTTTTTTAGCTTTAGAAAGGTGAGCGTGGTGAAAACCCGAGTGATGATTTTTGTATTTCAATTTATTTTTGTTTATTGCAATTGGCTACGTGCAATATTTATTCAATGTAATTCATCAAATTATTGGCATCAACCCGATAATAATATTACCATGCTTTTTAAAAGTTTATATGTGACGAATTGAGTAAAATTTTTATATCGTGAAAAAGAGTTTAAAGTGTGAGTTTTTGGTTCTTTTTTATAAACGGCAAAAAGTGAACAATTCATTACAGTAGAGGCGTGGCGGCGCATATTCTTCTTCTGAGCCAGTTTTTTATTTATAAAATATAAAATACAGAATCGGCGAAAGTAAACCGATTCCCTTTGAAGCCCCAAAGAAACTTTTACTATTTTACTGATTTTAAGTAAAATAACGCACTTCAAAGCAGAACCAAAAAATTGCCAACACAGAAGCTAGTGCGCTGCCCACATATGAGTGCACAATTAGAAAAGCTCATTCTTTATTCACACGAACATTGATTTTGATTTGTTTTTTTTGCTTTCTAACCGTTGTAAACTAGTTCGCGGTCGATCTACACAACATACTACGTTTTGTGGCACACGATGTCTATATACAGCAGTTTGTTATCTTTTTTTTAAAGCGAAATACCGGCCGGTTTTTTGAAACGTAGACCAGCGTTCTTTGCAATTTATGCAAATGACATAAAGAAATAAAAAATACCCCCACTTAGCATAACTGCATAAGAATGCAGATACTTGAGATGCGTTTTCAAAAACCGGCTGGTAGTTCGCTTTAAATGAGCGATATCTTCCAAAGAAAGCAATTTTTTGGTTCTGCTTTGAATTGCGTTATTTTACTTAAAATCAGTAAAATAGTAAAAGTTTCTTTGGGGCTTCAAAGGGAATCGGTTTCTTTCGCCGATTCTGTATTTTTATTTTAAAATAAAAAACTGGCTCAGAAAGAATATGCGCCGCCACGCCTCTACTGTAATGAATTGTTCACTTTTTGCCGTTTATAAAAAAGAACCAAAAACTCACACTTTAAACTCTTTTCACGATATAAAAATTGGTCTCTTTTTGCAGATATTTTTTCTAAATATCCGACTCGCAACTAGACCTATTCAAACCAAAGCCTCCTTTAGTACTAGGCTGCCACAATAGTTCCAAAACTATATGAAACCCCCATCTCTAAGCTATACGTGATGTCCTACAAAATACCTAAATGGCCGTTTCAATTTCAGCATACTGCAAGAAACTACAATATGACCAAAACATGCCTGCAAAAACCCTTTGAACAATATGCAAATATGCTATGCAAAATTGGATGAATTAGTTAGCAAGTGATTACCTCAGCGTCACCCCTGACGCCAGAACCAAAAAAATCTGGGTTTTGAAGGAGTTGAAACTAAAACCCCAGTAGCGTATGTGTATGTCAAAACTGAAGAATCTCAAGGAGCAGTGCACGAGTAGGAAGTATGAATCCGATATTTGCCTTCCAATCAAGGCTTTTTTTTTTGTTCTAGGGGCAATCGCATGTACGCGAATCATCTAGTCGATCTAGTGACTAGTGACTGGGACAGTGGTGCTGGTTCGTGACCGTTTGATGACCATTGAAAACTGTTTTCGATAAGGACTTGGTAAAAAGCTGGTCATGAAGAGGTCACGATATGGGCTGGCCTACAAAAAAAACTGTGCACCTGCACTAGATGGGTTCACCCACCCCAGTCCACACGTTAATTTCCCAATCCAATTATCATGTAAGATTGAGGAAACTCCACAGTTTTACATAGAGAAATCTTACCTATACATATCAAACGCCTGTGACGCAGTTGAAAATTACGATTGAGCACGCATCGTTCTTTTTCATGAGAATATTCAATGGACTGCGGCATTCCATTATACCGAAAGGAACACTGATTCTAATATAACTTCCGCAACGTGAGTCCGGCCATAGTAGAGTATCTTTCTTATGCGGCTTATACCCCCCGTTTATATGACGCACCCAAACGTGATCCAAGGTTTACGTTTACGTAATACAAAAAGATGCGGAAAGCCATGACCTACTTAAACCAACCCTGAAACGTAAATTTTTTTTCGACCGTGCACGGGCATCTAAAAAAGTATTCTGTTTTTTTGTGACCATGGCGGACCGTATCAATCTACGTTTCAAGGATTTGGTATAAGGTGGTACTTTTCGCACTTCAATGCAAAATGAGTCTCCGTCCCTTAATAATATAGTCAATAGTTTCAGACGTTTCAGATAAACCCCTTTTTTGAGGCTTTGAATTTGAAGTATCGCTTGTGCATTGGAAGTCGCCTCAGGGGAGTAGATAAAATCTGGTTTTGTATGCAAAATAAACCTTTACGAAGTGATCATAAAAGGAACATTTCAAAAGGTGAACAAGAACCCCCAATACGATGTTTACAATTAGTATATATACAAATCATATGAAAATGGGAAACCTTTAATCATATATTTTCTTTTTCACTTGAACATTCATTACCACATAGGCTGATCATAGTCAGCGAGTGCACAAAGAACGGTCAATATCTTTTCGCGCCCGCGTTGTGTTCCGCACGAGAAGAGGACCCTATATAACCAGCAGCCACAGCATGTTTCACCAATAGACGCAATTTTGTTGCATCAGAGAAAGTCGTGTCCAGAAATCATGCAAGCATACAGGCATATACAAACTTAGCAAAGCATTGAAAGTTTACAATAGTTTTCTTCAATGTAGACCGATTATGATAAATTTTTTTGGAGAATGTAAAGAAACCCCGGTTTGAGGTTCTGGAAGGTATTTGGTTAGTTTTTGAAAAGTTGGGCACTTATTTAATTAAATACCCTCCCTTTGTGCGTTTGACCCCCGATAAGAACCAAAAGAGCTAGCTCGCTGCGCTCGCTAGCTCCGAAAAAATAATAAGTAATAATAAATAAAGTTACTATTCTTATTTCATTCATTGCTACTTTTGTTCTCACATAAACGCACATCAATTTTCGAAACGTACACGGAACACAAAGAACGACCAGATTAGTGCGCGCCCGCAATATACCTCGCAAGAGAAAGAGACGCTATATAGGCTGTCGCGCAGCAAAACACCTGTCTTTTTGCTAGCAAGCTGTTGGTCTGCCAAAACCCTTGTCCACATACCCAGCCAGCCGCCATATATACAAGAAAAAACTTGGGACGACGCTCAAAATTTAAAGTAGTTTCCTTCAAACATAACCGATTTCAAATATTCTTTTTGGAGAAGCTAAAACAAGTTAGCGGAATATGTATTAGAATGCTACCCGGTAGTTTAGTCTAATGATTGTCTAGGTATTTAATTAAACACCCTCTCTTTGCACGTTTGACCCCCGATGAAGAACCAAAAAGAGCTATCTCGCTCCGCTCGCTAGCCCCGATAGTTAGCGAGATTAATTAAATTTAAAATAAATAACTTGTTTGGTCATTGTCATTAGACAACTGTAATCGTCATAATTTTGTTATTCTTAAGATTCAAATGGGTACGGTGGTATGCCACGCGGTTTGTGAAGCTTACGCTGGTCAATTGTATTCCATGCTCATGCATATACTATATGCAAATTTTATTCAGTCATTTTACGTCACAGAAATTTCATGGAAACACACGTTCAAGCCACACGCTTTAGAAAGTGGGCCGTTGCTTATTGGTTCATCTTTTTTTAATAACCTGATACTATTTGTCTGTGCTAAACAATGAGAAAAACTAGTAAAATGTGATTGTGTGTTAAACAACTATCGCCCTCTGATATCCTTATTAAAACTTACTGATAAGTTCCTTGTCAATATAAAGTAGTAATTATCACCCTAATATTAAACTTCTTCGTTAGTTGTTATTCTCTTTCGCTTTTGCACACAACATTCTGAAATCCGAAGACGTGGTAAAAATTCAACAAAAGAAAAAAAACTCTGCTAATTCCAAAATTGTCTCTTTCAACTTTGTGAATTATTTATAAACTAGAAGAATAGATGTTACAAAACACTACGTTTTTTCTTTCCCTCTCTGCAAAGTATATTTCATTTCCTTTCTTATTTCGCTTTCTTTAACTTTCCCGGTTTCTTATAGTTGTTTCGTTGATTTCTGTTAGTTTCTTTTCTGATTTCGGTTTCTCTTCCGTTTTCTGTTGGGGCGCTTTCAAGATACAGTAATTTTTTTTTCTCTCATATATTGATTAGCATGTTTACGTTTAGTGAAAATATTTCCGGACAAGGATTATCAATTATCGATTTTCTCTCCATAACCTAATATTGATTGATTTCAGGGTCCCAATGCGCGCGCAAACCGCGCGTACACATTTATTGTGGATATCGCTAATGTTGGTATTGCTCGTCTCTGGAATGCCGTAAGTATTTTGCTTATTGAGTTTATTGATCTTTTATTGATTTTTTATCGCTTTATTGATTATTGATTAGCGGAACTTAGGATTACAGAAAGTGGAGCTTATTTGACTTACAATTAGATGTTTTTCCAAATAGAGAAATAGTACTCCTCAGATTCAGATATGAGGGCCCAAGATATTACCGAAAATTACTAAAAGTCGTTAAAGGGACAGGCCCACCGATATAAACCTATATTTATTATTTGTTCATAATTCATAAAAAGGGTAATTATTATAGTATATACAAACTAAATAGTATTAAGTTTTACCATGGGGAAGTTTTTCCGGTGAGGTTTCCTTACGGAAGGTACCGTAGACAAGCCTTGGATGAAAGAAAGTTAAAACATTTTTAGGCAGTTAAAACCTCCCCATAGTACCGTAGTTGTTTGCTTATATTAGTCCTGCGACGAAACACGAGAGAGTATGCTGAATAAAGAGGCACCAGCCTAAGAAGACACATATGCACATGAGAGTGCAGACAACGAGGCAAACCAAGACGAACAAAAAATGCATACACCTTTAAACAAAGACGGCTCTACGGTACCTTCCGTAAGGAAAGCTCACCGGAAAAACTTCCCCGTGGTAAAACTGAATAATATTTAGTCTGTATATATTTTAATAAATACTCGTTTTATGAATTATGAACAAATAATAAATATAGGTTTATTTCGGTGGGCTTGACCCTTTAAGCTAGCAGCCTCTGAGAAGAACCTTGTTAGCACTTCACTTGTAATGAATTCATGTGCCTTTGTTTGGACCTAAAGCGTATTTCTCTGCCCTTTTGGGTATTGCGGCGCAAAATCGCGCACAATTTGCTTAAAATAAATGGGAACGCTGTTGTTCAGCACACGTTACTAAACCACGTGCCATACCGCTTTAAGGAACTTATTGATTGGTTGTATCGATTATTTCAGATGTACTGCCGAGAAGGACAAAAAGGAAATGTCTCAAAACGGTCCCTCATTCATGAAACGCACATACCCGATGACACGGCCCTTCCGCACACGATTAATACGTCCAGAGTACTATCTCGTACAATTATAGAAGCGAACGCACAGTCACCATCACCATACGTGCTTTACATGTAATAAAGATGCCCTGCAATGTTTTTATTCGTCGTTGTTGTTGTTGATTACTGTGTGCGACAAGCAGAAGTCCAGAACTATGGTTACAAGTTACAATACAAAAATGCGGTAGTACAGTATACACTAAATGCATGTGGTACTACTAGCGCACTGTAAATGCAAGGGGACACTATATCGTATATCCTATATGGGGTTTGCCAGAATGCCAAAAACCGTTTTTCTACGAAACCTACAGTATTTTAATGTTTTGAAAACAGCGGGAGCCCAATTTATGCGAATGTTAGTGAATATTGAATATGAGAAATTACAAAATATTCTCGTGTAGTTCCAAAATACGGTAGCTTTTAACCGCAAGTGCTTGACATCTTCGGAAATGGGCTGGTGGCTCTTCGCACTTTCTCTGGTCCTGGGAAATCCATTTGAGGTTAGATACCGTGTCTTTGGTGGTTTGCACGTTTCCTATGAAGCTTTACAATTCGCAAATTCCCCTAAACGTGGCATGTTGCACGTTTTTAATATTTGTTTCTCATTTAATATCATATCAGATATCAACATATCAAAAATACCCAAGTTTCGGTCACCCATTGATTACCATGATGTGATACTCTTTTATTGCGCGCGGCTGTTTTTATTAGTTCTCCATCGCTCTTTTATAGCTCTCGCGGAGGTCACCCAAAATGCGCAAATAGCCACCGTTTTGTTCCAAGGCGAGGCGTTCCTGGGTAGATTTAGTTTTACATTTCTTGGTTATTGGCCGTCTGATAGACTAATGGCCGTGTGATGGCCGTGTGATCACGTATGCAATTCGCACATGCGAAAATGACAAATGCCTGTCCGTGATCGAGTCAATATAAATGACAAGGTCCCGCGGCGATTTTGAATCTAGTAAAATAGTACGGATCTATTTCAAATAGTACGGATCTGATACACTTTCGCTGCAGGACTATGTAAAATTGTAAAATGCGTTATTCGCATGGGTTACGGTAGGCATTCGACACTCATGTAAAATGGCCTGAACATGGACAGGCATTTGTCATTTTCGCAAGTGCGAATCGCAAACATGGACGGGCCATGATTATGATGATTTTAAATGCAATTTGTTGATAGTATCGACATCTACCGTACGGTATTTTGGCTTCGTTAGTTTATAATCGCTTGTCTGTAGTGTTTTACATGTCTTATTATACAAAAAATCGTTTTACACCAATTATATGTTAATTATCACTAATTACATAAGAATGTACCGCATATTGATCACAAATATTCGACAAATTGTGCAAATTACTAATGATCCGGATGTGTCGTTTATTACTGGAGACAATATGAAGGACGTCAAGGTTGGAACTTTTTTTAAAGCTGATATCCGTCCAAAGCAAACAAGCGGTGTAACACGTGGTTCGTGAGCGGGACAACCTGTCCTGTCCATCAGCATGTCCAAGTATTATATGCAAATTGTGTGTCATTATGTGCCAAGCTATCATTGTAGGTACTGGAGGATTCGAACTGCAAGCTTGCCCTTCTAATCGATAACAGTGGATACATTGCCGCATTGGGAAGCTTTGATAAGGTACATATATTACATTTGTTTAAACTAGTATACTGTGCTACTATCATACTGTATTTAATAGTATTTAATATACTGTATTATATGACCACTAATATATTTTTTATCTAACGAGCGCTGTTCTCATGCATACATACAAATTGTATTTAATATCATTATTAAAGACTAACATTGTTCAACCATAGCTTCACTTTAGGTCAAGTCTGTACTTGCTGGAAAGAGCGTGGAAACTACTGTAGACGCACAAGGAGGTGTGATACTACCCGGGTTGGTTTATAAATTTCTTTCAACGGGATTCGAACCATGGTCTTGTGGTCGACGGATAGCACTTTCGAGTTGCGCCAAGGGATAAAATTCAGTATTTAGTTTCGTCGACGGTCATTCTCACCCGGTTTTCGGTGGCGATCGCGTGCATGAATTTGCGTGGAAACTCGAGGGAAAACCGTACCTTGAGGTTAGATCATTTTTCATCGCTTTTATCTACTTTCATACAGTTTTATACAAAAATTCAGCGTTTTATCATAAAACATTTATTTTTGTTTATTTGAGATCCAAGCTGCGGGTGGTGGCATCACATTCACTACCACACACACAAGAGAGGCCAGTGAGGATGATCTGCTGAAGGATTTTAAGGTGTTTAACTTAGGGTTTTAAGGTGTTTGATGTTTAAGATGGGGTTTCGTAAGTATCAGCGATTATCTAGGATAGAGCTAATGCAACATACATCCATGATAAAGCAGAAGATTTTTATGATATTCCAATAAATTCACAGAAAATTGCCAATGATATGCTGACCGCGGGCACTACAACGCTGGAGGCGAAGAGCGGATACGGACTGACAACGGAATCGGAAATCAAGGTTTGCGCTTGAATTGGTTCATCGGCGCGCCAACTTGGCAACGGTGCTGCCGCGCATCGGCGCTCCGTTTAGTTTAAAGTCTCGCGAGTGCAGAGATAGAGTCGTGTACTGGCGCAATTGTAAATAGGACAAAGGAGCATTCCTCAAGTCTTCGTCTAGCTATATAGATGACAACCGATGACGTCTAGTGATTAGCTACCAATACATGAAAAGGCAGGAGGTACCATACCTTACTTGGTGTGTTGGTTGGAAGGGCTCACTCGATTCACAAAAAATAGGTAAAAACTGAAGGAAGATCAATCTTGTATTCAGATGATGCGCGTACTGGACCGTGGCAACGATGAACTTCCTCTGGAAATCTCTGGAACCTTTTGTGGTGCACATATGGTACCAAAGGACAAAGACGAAGAAACGCAGACGGAAATAGTGTGTAGGGATATGATTGGTGGGTTTTTGCACCATGGGTTAAAGGGATCGGCTCACCTCAAATCGTGTCTGTTTTTTTTTGTTCTTTATTTTCTATAAGGGATAATAAAAATTTGGAATACAAAAAGTAGTGTTCTATTTCAATACTCACGAAGATATTAGGTGATAAAGTGGGGGATCGATCGGCCCGAAATGAAAAAGTGTAATTGTCCTGCCTTGTTTGTATGGGACAATTAACACTTTTTCATTTCGGGCCGATCGATCCACCACTTTATCACCTAATATCTTCGTGAGTATTGAAATATAACACTACTTTTTGTATTCCAAATTTTTATTATCCCTTATAGAAAATAAAGAAACAAAAAAACAGACACGATTTGAGGTGAGCCGATCCCTTTAAACAGATGTGTAGCTCCCCGAGCCGAGGAGCTGTTTTGACATTTGAGAACCTTACAGTTCCTCTTATATTGCTCACACAATCCATATGATATCAACGATAACGAAACTCTTCTCAAGCACAACTAGATCTAACAGCGTCTTGCAATTAGAAATATATTGGACATGTTAAAGAAATCTGTTATCTATTGTACCCGTTTTTTATTTCATTTTCGGCACTATTGCTAGTTGGGCGCTCTCTCGACGAGGACAATGCAACTTGTCAAACTTTAAAAAAAAAAAGATTTTCAGTAATCAGAAATTTTCCAGAGGCAATTGTCAAGGAGAAGCAGGATGGTCGGCTAAAGTGCGTAGAAAATATCGACGTCTTTTGTGAGAAAAATGTTTTCAATGTGGCGAACACGTGAGTGGTTGCATAATTTTCGCGAACGAATAGCAACGGGACGAACCCGGGAACTCTAACTCGAGGTGCAGAAGACTTAACCACTAGGCCACCTGGCTTCGTAACGATTTGTTTAGGGAGCGAATCCTAAAAGCGGGCCGTGAGATCGGCTTGCACGCCAATTTCCACGCTGAGGAGCTGAACTACTTGGGTGGGGTCGAGATGGGGGCCAGAGTTGGGGTGAGTGTTCATTGATCTACTGTACAAAGTACAGTATATATGTAGCAAGTACTTAGGGCTGTATATAGGTATGCTAAAGGGTCAGGCCCATGAAACACTTATCCTAATAAAGTTCCCTGCACATTAGGATCGTTCCGCTAGGCTCATATATTAATTTAGTTTGCTTCATTATGTGTTCATTTGGAGAAATAAAAAATTTTATATTCGTTCAAACTATGAATATTTGCAGGCTCGTGCTATGAGCCATCTCGAAGAAATTTCTGACCAGGGAGTTAAAGCTATGGCTCAGTCAGGTAACATACATCGTAATGCACTTTTCTTCTATCAGATTACGCTGGATGTTAGGGTTAGGGTTGTAACCGCGTACGGTAGACTCGCTGTTGTGCGCGAATAGCCATCCCAACAGTTTCTACAGTATGCATGTACGGCAAATGCGGAAATACCGTAGTCTTCTCCTTCACGAAGACTGTAGGTGCCTCCTACTAGCTGACTATTGATCGATGATAAAACTTTAGTATATTTTACCTCATGTTGCATTGGAACCTTTCGTATCTTCTAAAATAGCCAAGGTTATCGATCGGTCCTAATGTCGCATCTTTACTGTTACTTTTCTAGGATCCGTGGCCGTAGTACTTCCGTCAACAGCCTTTGTTCTACGCCTCACACCACCACCCGTGAGAAAGATGATCGACGAAGGGGTCATTGTTGCCTTAGGTAAATACTGCTCAACTCCAATCAAAAAGTAAATAAATCAAGTTCACTAATCAATACCAAACAATATTATTATTACATTATTAAACTCTTTATTTAGAAAAACGAAAAACAGTATCAAATGTAAATTAACACGAAAAGAGAGAAACACACACAGGCTGAGCACATTACCGTATTTGACTTAAGCTAAATAGCTTCCTTTTTTCATAAGCCCATAAAAAGTTACTAAATATAAAATTTCAGGCTCGGACTTCAACCCAAATGCTTGGTGTTTCGCAATGCCCGCGATAATGCATCTGGCCTGCGTCACGTGTAAAATGTCAGTGCAGGAAGCGCTTATTGCAGCCACGATCAATTCAGCACATTCGATTGGAAGAGGTAATCGATAAATTTAATATCGACAATAAGAAAATCGATTAAGCAATAAATGAACCAGTTGGTAAATCTATAAAATTTTTCAGAAATAAACTCGTAGGTTATCTGTGTATCGAATTATTGGACAGAAGGTCACGTACTTATCTAGGATAAATAATCGTATACTGAAGAAAATAGTGACTTTGCCATACTCTTTGCTTATGTTACGTGCGGTAGCTATGAATGCGAAATACCGGCTGAATTCTTACGTATACATGCTACTCTGCTCGAATTTACTCGATTTTTTATAACTTATGGTCATTTGCATAAGCTGGATACGAATGCTGGTGTACTCGATGTGTTTCGAAAACCGGCCGGTATTTCGCTTTAAAATGTCATTTACACTCGAGGTAAACTTTGTTTCATTCTCAGGCAGAAGTCACGGCGCGTTGTCCAAGGGACGAGTTGGGGATGTTGTAATCTTGAATACTCCGAAATGGGAGCATATAGTCTACAGGTAATGTTCTATGTTTCTGATATGTCTTTTTACAACGCCCATATATTTTCTAACAACGGCGATTCGGACCCATATTTCACTATAGTAAATATCGATTTTATGATTTTACGAAAGAAAACGTTTGTTGATGTAGAATAAAAATCAATAATCTATTTAAGATTCGCCGCTCACCAGTCTATTATAACACACGTGGTGAAGGCCGGCAAGGTGGTTTACGAGAAGAAGTATTAACTTTGCTGTCTTTGAGACGAGACGACCTCTTGTGCATAGTGCTCATAATAATATATTACGCACAAAGACAAGCAAAGAAAGCAATGTAGCGTGCAGATTATGTTATAAAATGCACATAATAAATAAATCATAATAAAGGTGGTAATAAAGAAGAATGCTAAGTTTCCGAACATTTCTTGTGATTTACTTCTTAATTTTTGAACATTTCCCGTGATTTACTTCTGAGGGAGTACTAATTTTGGTTTCACCTCTATGTATGTATGTCTCGAAACGTATTTTCCAATAAACTTTTTACGCTTGAAGAGCATGTTGCGTTTTCTTCAAATTTGTCTCGCAGCGATTCAAACTTGCGTTATAGGCAATTGGTAACAACACGTATATTTAGAAAGTATGTTGGGCAGTAAGTTTAGGTTGATTTGTTTTCCAGTTACTTAGCCTAGCACTATTCTCCAGAACATTCTGCTAGTTTACGTTAGTCTTTGGCTTAGGCTTACCCCTACACATAGGCTTTTGTAAGCAATATTTCGTTTTGATAGCAAAAGAGAGGAATGAAAACCTTCAAAAAAGATCAGTTGATCTTCCACGGAAGTTGTTGTAGGTATCACGGTTCACGTGCGAAAATCATCAGAGCGCGAAGCGCGAAGTCTTTGCGGGATTATTTTGGAGAGTGATATGGTAGAGACAGATAGAATCTATGCTGTGAAACTTGAACGTTGAAGAGTTTAAGTACTTAGAGAAAAAGGGAGAGAGAGAGAGAGAAATGAGAGAGAGAGAGAAAAATGAAGATAGAGGTAGAGAGATAGACGGAAAAGGGAATGAAGGCAGCAAGAGCAAGAGAAAAGAAGGGGATATAAATGTAGAGGAAATGACAAGGGAGAGGAGAGAGAGAGAGAGAGGGAGAGAGAGAAGCAGAAAGAGAGAGATAAATGGGAAATAGAGATTGAGAGAGACCTGACGTATACGTGCTCTGTGCTCTGCGCTTCGCGCTGTAATACGGAAATATGTGTGAAAGAATTACCGCGCGCGTATCTTTAAATTGTTTACACTTATACAAACTGTCGACTTTTTAAAAATTTGTATTAAAAAAGTTGTATTGTAGGTTTTCACGACACGTCTATGTATTCAGTGACACATTTTTCTGCGTAATTGAAAATAATTAATTTATGCATGCGTAACATATACCGATATACCACCATACCTAACAATAAAACACTACAACTACGAATCTACAAATACAAGTTTTTTTGAAGTTTTACTTTAGCCTATTCTATTCATATTCCTAAAAGTTCAAATATCACTTTTGAATTGCGAAACAAGTTGCGCGGTCTTGTCTTGCACTTTAACTGTTTCCCACATTAGAATATTCTCCTAAAAACCCATTGTCTGACTGCACAGCTGCACTGTTTGTACTTTATAAGACGAAGAGAGAAATTAGAAACTATGGAAGCGTCTGGAAAACTTTGATTATTTCTCATTGATGTAGCAAGAGCATTGAGCGACTTTATTTTCTTTTAGCTCGGTTTAGATCTTAATATTCTAGTATGATATTTGCCTTAGTTAGCAGAAATTCAAAGGCTGCTGCCGAGTCAAATACAAATAAAAATTGAGCTAGAATTCACAGACAGCAGCAGGATTTTTCGTACGTAATATGGTAATTTTAGGTAATTCTACGATTCTTGTGATACTAATAAACTGAATGCTGATTCATCTGTAACCATGTGAATATGCCAACGATTAGCATATATTTAGCAATTATTCTTTATTGTGAGTTATAATAAAGTTCCATTTTTGGGCAAACTGCGACATGGCATGGTTTTAAACCGTAGTTTCGACATCTTGTCCCCTATTTATGTACAAATTCCTGTGCTACAAATTTTGTGTGCGGCATAGAATGGAACATACTTTGCATATAATTAATGGAAAATTCAACTTTTTTGCATCGTACGTTTTAAAACCAGATGCCATACCACTTAAAAAATTTATAAGATTTATTAGAAAATTGATCTATTCTTTCAACTTTGCCCTGTGCCGGTTATCAATAAACTGCTACTCATATAGAATTATCGGGAGCAATATGTATCACTATAATCAATCAAAAATAAAATAAATGATTCTAGGAGATAAGCCTTTCGGGATATTTTCTATTTTCATTGAGTTTTCCAAGCGCACACGATTATGTACTGCGAAATTTACTTTTTTTCTGACTATTATGGATTTATTTAAGTTATCGATTGATTGATTTTAGTATTGACATTGTTTTGACGACCTTCTTGATTTAAAGCGCAATATCGGCCGGTTTTTGAAACACGTCGAGTACACCAGCATTCTTATGCAATTTATGCAAATAAACACAAATTAGAATAAAAAATCGAGCTTAATTCGAGCAACTTTGCATAAATACAAAAGAATGCAGTTGTCCACGATGCGTTTCAAAAACCGGCCGGTATTTCGCTTTAACAAACACAATAGTCAGCTGCTTTATCTGGCGTACAGCTGCTCTACGGGTGCGGTATAACTTGTGAGGTTGCTTAGCTTTTGAGCATGCTCCTGCCGCGAGGAGCAAAGACAATTTACTGTAATTTTCCTATTGTGACCAGCATAGGCTATACTATCAATATAAAATATTAAAAAAATGTGCAAGTGTATTTTTTGTTGAAAGGGCTGGGTATTTACATTGTAATAACTTATTAAAATCTGGAGAAAAGTACTCTCTCCCCTCCCTCTCTTTATCTCTATTTCTCTTCCTCTCCCTCTCCGTCTCTCTCACACAATCCATACTGTTTACTACTCACTTATCATATCTTTCGTTTAAAAGGAATCGCATAGTGCATTTCCTGAGCCGATAGCTCAATTAAAAAAATTTATTTTCTGTCAAAAATCCCCACCTAAGAACTGGTACACAATTGATCGGAAGCCATGACCCATATCTTCCTGAGTTCGAATATGTACCTGTATTACAAGCACAGTAGATACCGCATTATATCAGTAAGTATAATCGCAAGCCAATCCCAAGTTGCGCGCCGTTCTGACGCCGCCCGCATTTTGCTCACAATAAGAGTTGATGTTTCATTGGTGCCAGCCTTGATATTATTCATGTCTAATTATTCATACGACATTATATTCGTAATGCACTCAAGTAGAATTTAATAATACACGTTCCTTTGTTGCCCTTGTATGTGCTAAGCTATCTGTTCCATGTGTTTTTCTTCCTTCTTTTGTGTACAGTGTCAAACTATAAAAATAATAAATATTAGGTTGATTCAGTGTGGATATGGACGAAGGGAATCGTTCAAAATCATGGTTAGTTGTTTCTTTTCTTGGAAAATATGCCGGATACCTGTATTAATTATGTAAAAATACTATAAAAAAAAATCAAATAGTTATCACTGCCATCAAAACCAACCAATTTTCTAGAACTTCACTGGCAGAGATTGAACCAGCGTTAATCTCATCATACTGGAGACCACTACCACTGAGCTAATCGATACCAATTTAGGTGTTCAACCAATATCATTTGGATGATATTGTTCCACATCTTCCTTATTTGCCTTGTCGTGATAATAGCCTTTATATCATGGCCGTGTGGTATTCTTACATTCATAGCACTGGTGTCCACAGCTCTCTACGTCAGGTTTAGTAAAAGTGAGACTTTTTGTTGGTTTATATGCTAAGTTTGAGCCCGTTATTTATAGGCCCGAGCTCGTTATAGGCGGGGCCTATGACGGGCCAGCCCAATTAGTAGTCAGGCCTATTTCGAGTCAGACCTTTAACGGATCGAGCCTATAGCCTAAAGGGACATGCAGGCCTGTTGCTGACAAGTTTCTGTTAACGAACGTAAATAATAAGGTAATATATCGATATTAAAGTTGCAGGAGAAACGATCCAGGTAGACCAGAAAACGCATCAAGGAACTACTCATGCCTTCGAAAAAGCACTAACTTTCGTCAACCAAACCGATGAGTTGAACATGTATCGACCTCAGGTTCGATTTACAAAAAGCTACAAGTGGCGTATGGTTTAGAGTTGGTCATACTCTTAGTCTTAGGATTAGGATCATGCTAGGATTACTTGGTAGGCCTATTTTATAAGGCTCGTGCGTAAGCTCACTGTCATAATAAGTAGGCGTATTCATCGCTCCGACATTTTTACGAACGGTAAGCGGTTAGAAATTCTGGATATCGTACGGCAATTGACAATAATGAATTGATTGACATCGTTGTGTATTAAAGCGAAATACCGGCCGGTTTTTGAAACGCAACGTGGACAACTGACTTCTCACGTATTTATGCTAATTTGCTCGAATTTAGCTCGATTTTTTATTCTGTTCTATACTCATTTGCGTATGCTGCGTAACAGCATAAGAATGCTGGTGCTCATAATGATAATGCGTTTCAAAAACCGGCCAGTATTTCGCTTTAAAGCTAAACATCGGCCGGTTTTTGAAACGCATTGCGTACACCTGCTTTCTTATGCAGCATATGCAAATGAGCAATAATTAGAATAAAAACTAGACCCCCAATTAGACCCCACTTTGCATAAATGCATAGAAATGCAAGTACTTGAGATGCGTTTCAAAAACCGGCCAATATTTCCCTTTAAGTATTTGTACTCTTTGCAGATCCTCTGTCTCACCGGAAACCCAGCCGCGCGTCCGGCTCTCGTAGATTTTGCACATAACATTACAAAAGGAGAATCACTACTAATGTGCGGGTATATAATGCTGGTGAGTGTGTGCATGGCAGAATGGCTGAAGTCTAGGATCCCCGCACAGATGACCCAAGTTCGAATCCAGCAGGCCGCACTGCTGAAACTTCGATGCTAGTCTTGCTGTTGGTTCAATACTGCTGGTGGCCCCTTGGCGCACATATGGCACGGATGCCGCGCACACTTGTCGTATAATTTCAACTTCTTAATTTTGGCATTTAGGAACCATTCACCGAAAGAATTTTCACCAAGCAGGAGCGAGTGGACAAACATTTTAAGGTTTATCTTTATATAAATAATATTTTATGTATTTAAAAAACACAATACTAAACAATCCTTTACTTATTTCTTCAAGCGTCTATACATTTTTCTTTACGTTCAAGGCTTATGACTTCTTATACAATCAATTAGGTTATGGCTTACAATTAGCTTCCAATGACTTGGTATCCTTTTCGAATTCAAATACGTTTCAACAAATTCTAAATAAACAAAAAAAAATAAACAAAGGGATATCGCCATGGGTTGCCATATTTCATCTGTTCACATTCGAGTAGGGCAAAATGCCGAAATTTTGATTCATTGGTTCGAGTTGATAGGCGAGAGATCGTTGACAGTAAGAGGGCCCAGCGAGAAAATATTTCCCAGACTCTGCGTCTCTCGCGTGAGCTTGATCTTTCGCATCACACAGTGAACTCGAACAGAATATTTCTCGAAATTTCCGCGTTTTGCCCAACTGGAATGCGCGCTCTTAGATTTTTCTCCAGAAAATGTTGTCGAACATTTATAGGAATGGATGAGAAAACGCGACATTCACGGGGAAATGGTTACGGTAACTAGCAAGGATATAAAAGAGGGCGCGGCGACATTATTGCAGGTATGCGTAGATTTCACGATGACGCTTCTGACTTCTGGCCCCCGGTGGCCGTATGCACGAACAGTGGGGGTCTCCCCGGTTCGGAGAATTTGGCTCTGCGTGTCTCTGATTAGTGTGATCCCTCTCTTTCTCTTACCTCCTAAATCAGGAACCTGTAACCATATTCACAGGGAACTTAATTCTAACATAAGTTGACCATGGGTGACGTTACCCATTACCCCATGATTTTGGCGCAATTATGTTTACTTTTTTCCAGACAGTCGGAATCGGAATCCTCAAACCAAATATTCTGATGATGGGCTTCAAGATCAATTGGGACACTGTGGGACGGGAGAATATGCAATTAATCAACGACTTTTATGCCGTTATCGAGTTGGTTATTTATGCATAGTAATGTGGGAGAAGAGTTTAGTGCAACGCTCGTAGTACTTATCAGGAAGATTTGTTACTAAAAAAGGATAATACGGGAAACCGTTTAGTATTTAGGGAGCTTAGTCAAGCGTGGGCTCTTCGATTTATACTCATGCACCAACAAGTGCATGTGAGCATAAATCGAAGAGCCCATGCCTGAATCGAAACCGGATTCCTTCATTTACTGATTAATCTATCGTTCAGATATGGGATGGCCAAAAATATCTCTCTAGCCATCTTCAGAAATTCTGAAAGCGGGCTGGATCTAAGTGAGGAGTTAATCAAGTACAAGGTGAGCACTTCAGGCACATCATAAAACAGAATACCATGATTACGTAACATTTCGCGCAACGGCGGCACAATCGGTGCTCAGCCCAATTGCCAAGAGTGCGCGAGTGGTTTGCAAGCTCACTTGGCGCAGGAATGGCGTGTTTGCGGCTCACAAGATCTTTTTATTTATCTATATATTATTTCCGATGAGTGAAACAGACTTGGACGTCGACAAGCTGATGATGACCCCAGATCCAGAGACCATGAAAGAGGTCAAGTTTAGCACAGGGTAAGTACGAGATTAGCACAAGATAATACAGTCCGATAGGACACGTTTAATACAGGTTAAGAACTGGTTTTGTACATGCTTTGCTCAAGGAAAGTTTATGTAGCGACCGTAAGTGAAACATTATTTGAAACATTTCTAAACGTACTTTCTTGTACATAGTTCTGTCCGTGCATTCTCTGTTTAGTTATTTATTTAGTTATAATATGCACAGAAAGTGTACAGGGTTGCTGGTTCAATTGAACGATTGAGCGCTGCATCACTAGCTTTTTCAATTTTTTTTATTGTTAAAGCGAAATACCAGCCGGTTTTTGAAAAACGCCTTTGCAGACAATTGAATTCTCATGCTAATTTGCTCGAATTTAGCCGGTTTTTTTATGCTAATATATGTTTATTTGCATACGCTGCACAAGAATGCTGGTGTACTCGATGTGTTTCAAAAACCGCCCGGTATTTTGCTTTAAAATTCAGCCCGATCAACACTCTCGAATGTGCTTTGGAAGAGACACGCTCCTACCGATCTAATAGAGGAGAAAATAATGGTGAGTTTACTTATTTTATTATTTATTCATTCATTTATATCATTAATTTATATTGTTAGTTTCTATTTTTAATTTCCATTTCATTCCGATATATAATATTTATATTAATCATACTGATATTGGCCTCATTACTATGTATCATCATCTCATACACTTTTATGTTATTTTGTTTTCACCATATTATGACATCCGTTTATATTCTACGCTTATTTTCTAGATAGTTTATGAGCCTTGGTAACCTGTGGTTTAAGTTGGAAAAAGTGCAATGTTTCAATCTTTTGTGAAATAGGTTAAGCATTAAGCTGTAGGTTATTGAAATCGAACCGATGTCGTCGTCGTCGCCGTGACAAGAGAATAATCTGAAAAAATTGTTGACGAGATAGGTTTTATCACAGGAAGCGGCCGGACCCATTTTAACGGTTTTTCGCGAAAAAGACCATTTCCTGACCGGTTTTTGACCGTTTCGTAACTGGTCCGTGACCATTTCGTGATGGGCCAGCGACCGTTTTTTCGTGGCTCGAAAACCAACACCACAAGGTCACGAGCTAGTCACGAAATGGGCGCGGGCGTTTCTCATCTATGATTGAATCATTGCAAGAAATGACCCAATTCTGTTTTGAAATGCATTATTAGGGCATCAACTCAACGATATTGTCCGCTTTTAATTTCAAAAATATTGCCCACTTTTCCTAGTTTTGAAGATGAAACCCAAACTAGCCACATATTCAAGGACTCTTTTCAACGATAAATTGTATGGTTGAATGTTGAATCTAACTGTAAGCATTCTATGATAGAGGATTTTTGACTCGTTTCTTGAACTTCTCCAAATTTATTTTTCGACTTATTTTCGAATATAGCTTTTTGTTGCAATTGTTAACAGTATATTTTATATGTTGTATTAATTAATTAATTTGATAATTTCAGTGCCGCGCAAGATTCTCAACAAATTTAGCAAGAAAAAGACACGTATTGGTGACATAGAGGGTGGAAATGATGCAACTTCTGGATTAGAAAAAGCACGCTTCAAGTTTAGGTCAGTAATTAGGTTTATTAATTTTCTTTATCACTTATACCATCGCACATATCGCTCATAGCGGAGCTGAACGGGACCAATAATAACATTTTTAATCACTCAATAATATAAATCAATAATACCTAAAAAAAAACCTATGCTCAATGTTGATGACTGCTGAGATTTGCAGGCGTAACCTACGCTACGCAGATACTGTTGACGAATTATACCTAACTGGCTTTATTCAGTTTCCAAATGGCTCCCGAACAGTTGAAGCTCGTCAACTCGATTTCAAAGTTTCACACTCCGGTTGGTTCATATTCATAAAAAGTTTGCTAAATCAATGTTAATTTCCTAGATCACACAATCCAGGACGCAAGCGTCTGGGCGATAAAACGACGTTCAGTATAGAGCTACAATAACGATAATATTACATACTTTCTCGGGTATGCGGAGCAGGTAATACTGTACGGATAGAGTGCTGTTCATACATATACCCCCACAAAAGTAAACGCTGCTAATTTTACGAAATTGGAGCTGTTAGTGCGCGGTTTTCGAAACACACCGTGGACAGTTGAATTCTTACGTATTTATTGCTCGAACTGAGCTCGATTTGCTCGAACTGAGCTCGATTTGCTCGAACTGAGCTCGATTTGCTCGAACTGAGCTCGAAGTTGCTCGAACTGAGCTCGATTTTTTATCATCATTTATGTTCACTTGCATAAACTGCATAAGAATGATGGTGTTCAACTTTGTTTGGGAGCTAACATTATGGTTCAGATCGAGAACGGACGTATCGATGTTTGGTGGCTGCAGAATCAAGGAGGACTGATGCTCTTACTTCCACATCTACTCACGCAACCGAAAAGTTACCTGGAGGTGGGGCATATCCTTGAAGCTGATTATTTTTTACGTTGCCGCATATTTCAGTCGCAAAGTGTTCCACTCCGAACGTCGGACGCGCAGCTGCCAACACTTTTGCTGGGTGCGCGGATTTGCGTTGCTGCGCTGCGCGGTAACTCACTCGTAACCAAGTAACCAGGCAACCTAGCGCGTATTATTAACCGTTAGCTATCCACCACGTAACTATCCACGTACGTGGGTAACTGCGCGGATCGAGGCGCGCGTTCGCAAAAGCTACGCGTGCACTCCAATTTGCACGGCTAGCTACGCGCGCGTCTTTTTTAGAAATTGAACGTGAACAATAGCGTATAACGCAGCAATGCGCTCAAGCACCTCACAGACGCTTCGCATCGTTCTTTGGCTCGGATCCTACCAAAAACACAATAAACCGCAGTAGCAAGTTCGATTGCCTTGAAACAAAGTATACATTTTCTTCTGATTCTGGGTGTATTCTTGGTCACAAGATCCGTTTTTGAACGGGGAATGGTAGGAAAACATTTTTTTCCACATATAAATGCAGATATTGATTACACTTTTTTAAATTGATTGTCGTTGGCAGGGAGCCAAGATCCGCGTATTCACTCGTACAGGCGATGGTACAAAGTTGAGCGTAGAACAGCAAGCGATGACCTCCAAACTCAGAATGTTCAATATTGATCCGGACAACCTGACGGTGGTCGACACGTTCCATCAAGCGCCGGGAAAGAAAATGTTGGTTGCCAACTATTTTATGATTTAATTTGTATGCCTCCGCTAGATTACACAAACAATTTCTGTAACTCTGATCTTTCTGCACAAAATACAACGCAGATATTGTGTGTGTGAGTCTAAAGCGGAATACCGGCCGGTTTTTGAAACACATTAGTACACCAGCCTTATGATGCAGCTTATGCAAATGAACATAAATTAGAATAAAAATAGAGCTAAATTCGAGCAACTTTGCATAAATACGTAAGACTTCAGCTGTACACGATGCGTTTCAAAAATCGGCCGTTATTTCGCTATAAACGCAGCTTGGTACACATTCTAGGTAAATAAATAAATCACCCAACAGCGCGTAAACACCTCCTTTTCAGTCAGGAAGAGTTCAACCGCCTTGTGGAACCGTTCATAGCCGAGAGCTCGTCGAATCGGCCAGCTGGTAAATCTTCCTACCTTTGTTGGCCTAGGGTTGCACAAATAAATTTATTCCACTTTTGGCCGTACCCTAAATAGGGGATATAAAAACTGTAGGTGTTGCATGAATATTCTCGGTATGTGTCAACGAATGCTTCCTCACTTTCTAAAAGTACACGGAGAAATTATGTAGTGCCTGACATATTCCATGTTTTGGCATACTGTAATTGTATATCATACTACATATATTGTACGTTATATGCGCAGCTCAACACCTTTGCGGAACAAGGCCTACGCATCGTTTTGATCACTATAGTCACCCAGCCTTGAATAAAGGAGCGCGCTCGCTCTCTTGAAGCGTAAAAGGTTGATCAATTATAATTAATTATCGTACTGTAGTTTATGACCTACCATTTCCAGGATACACAACGCGGCAGGAACTCGACGCCGCATGGGACAAGACGTGCCGCGTGCTCCGATTAACGGAACTAATCCGTGAGAATTCTAGCGACGCCGACTTAATCATATTGTAGGTTTTGATTGTTAAAGTGCTATTGCACGTGGTATTATAGGCGACACGTAGCCTTGCGAGCACTGAACATTTGCAAATGGGAGCGCAAAAGAGTATGTTTCAAACACCACGTGTCATACCGCTTTAAAACCGTTTATTTCAGCGGACTACCCGTAACGCGTAAGGAGGAGGTGTCTGCGTCTCTGTACATGGCGTGGTTGGATACACTCTCTTGCAACTTACCCCCGACGTTGATGACTAGGGGAAACGGCGAACCGATTCAGAATTACGTGGTCTAGTCCAATAAGGAGCTCCGTGAGCTTCCAGGATCAAGATCCTAGAACTTCAAGTGGTATGATACGTGGTTTCTGAAGCGCATCGCATGCTAACGGCGCCGATTACACATCATGCACGGGAGTGCAGTAGCCATTGCCAGCACAAGACTCACAAACCACGTACCACACCAATTGCCTAAACTCTTTCTGGTGCATAATATTCGCACAATCGGTTGGAGTGCATTATATTTTTTTGAATACTTTCTTCGTTATTATATCACACTAATTGTTGGAAGTTTCCGTTTTTTATGTGTGACTTATAAATAAGTTCATCTTTCGTTCGATCTGACGTGTTTTAAAGCGAAATTCCAGCCGCTTTTTGAAAAGCATCGAGTAGACCAGCATCCTTATGCAGCATATGCAAATTAACATGAATTAGAATAAAAAATCGAGTAAATGCGAGCAAATTAGCATAAATACTTAAGAATTCACTTAGCCACGATGTGTTTCAAATACCGGCCAGTATTTCGCTTTAACAATACATTTAGCAAAAGGTTGCACTCCCAATAGCATCCGGGTATGAGATGAAAATGTCACTTAAACTTTATTCTATCGAAATTCAATAGGTTTTATTTAAAGTGACTTCACCTTATTTGTTTTACATGTTATTTTTTGTGAAACTCTGAAAATTTGTTTTACATTGACACTTAAAAAAATGATAATAATATTTTGCTTACTTTTAGAGTAGCTTGACGCGGGCCGGTGCCTTTACAATCTTTTATTATTTCAATTTGTCAGCTTCAAATAATTGCATCTTCAGTGATTATTTGATAGGTAAGTATGTAGTGGCTAAATGTAAATAAATTTTTTCAAAAAAGGTGTGTTTTGCGAGCTGACTTTCTCTGTCTCTCTCCTGTCTCTCATGCACTCTCTATATTATTCTCTTTCTCTCTCGCACTCTCTCTATATAGGGCATCGCCATTTTCTTATTACACATTTGTAAAACGCATTTTGTGAATCTTTGTCAGCGTCAAAAATATCCCTGAATTTCACGATGAAAGTCAGAAATCACCATGACACCTCCCTCCCTTTACTCACAAAAAATCAATTCCTTCACCTGTGCTAGAAGGTTAGAATGATTCTAAATGTTGCTGTCCATTAGGGCCTATGAGCTATCTCTGAACTTCTGAGTCATTAGCCAGTCACCTCAGCACGACCTCCTTCCCTTACTGAATAAATTCCTTCCCATGGGGGTTAGAATGCATTGAAGTGTTGCCAAAGCCATGACTTATTCCCGCACGTTAAAGTCAGAACGACTTTACTAACCCCTCCATTTACTAAATCAATACTTTCACTGTGCAGTTCATGCCCGTCCAGGTTTACATATGGCATCTCGGAACTAATGCCCTGAAACTAACAACTTATTAGCAAGTCAAGCCCCTCGATTTACTAAATCAATTCCTTCAAATGGGGTTTCTCTAAATGTTGCGATTTTTACCTGCCGAGTAGGGAAATGATCTTCCCTTACCTGCGGGTTTGAATGTCTTTATGATAGTCAGGACCTGTCCCTTGAAATTCTAAACCCCATCACGACCCTCCCTTTTTGTGCACAAAAATCAATTCCTTCACCTGGCCCGGGTTAGAATGGCTCTAAATGTTGCGGTTTGTTTGAATGTCAGGTCTCAGAACCTAACAACGATCACTCCCTTTAGTTCTAAATTCCCTACCTAAATGTAAGGCTAGGATGTGAGCGGGCAACGAGTTAGACCCCCTTACTAAATCAATTCTCACCTGGCTAGGGTTAGAATGTTGCGATTCGTGCCTGTCGACTAGGGGTTTCTGTGCCCCGCTCGCTCTCCCCTCTCTGATTTACGATGTCCCATTATCGTTCCCCCGTTCGGGCCGGTCCACACGAGGCCGTCCACCTCGATATAAACAAGAACACACCGAAGCAGAGAGAGAGAAAGAGAGAGAGAGAGAGAGTAAGTGAGAGGTGAAATAAATTGGTTATTGATTAGTTTAGTGCAATTGACTTCACTGTAGTTACTCTATTGATTTTTCCATCGTTGTGCCACGCATGCCTTGCAGGATCATGTTGTGCAGCTCTGTGCACGTGCACGGCGCTGGAAAACACCATTAACTTGAAATTGAATATAGATGCGAAATGTATCCCGGTTTTCTAGCATAAAAGATAATTAGCGACCATGATCAGCTATTGTCTGCCTAAGCCTAAGCCTACCACTTACAACTGTTGAAGTAGTACATATGAATCTATGTGTCTGTGTGGTACAACATCCGGTTTTTGTAACATATGTGCTAGACGTTGTATCCCCATACAGCGTATGCAACTAACTGCGCTATACTACGCATTTTTAAGTCTAATTATATTCATTTGCAGGATTATATTCATTTGCAGGATGGTAATGTTTCCACATACTTATCTGTATTTTCTTTACGAAAAAAATATTTACTTTAAAAAAAATGCGGTGATCCAATATACGTTTCAAAAACCGCCCTTACGCGCGTTTCCATTCCAAAATGCGTGAACTTTTCTTATAATCCCTAGAGAAAGTAATTCTAAGATTCCCTTTTACCACTTTAAATGGTTTCCCAAACCCTTGGTGCCTAAACCCCTAACGCCATGTCGTTCTTTGTTCCATTTCGCACACAACAACTCTTATCCGCGGTGTCGTAAAATAGCGACCGGTCCATAGTATGGATAGATAAGGAAACCTGCACAGAAACAAGAGATCCAGAGACGAAAAGGCAAGAAATAGCACTGAAGACGAGAGACGGACGACGGCAAAGCGGCCATATAAGAAGACCGACTTCGCGGCGTATGTGGCGAGCGGTGAGATGGCGCATTTATGCAAATTTCAGACGACGAACAAATATGAATAAAGTACAAATATTGGACAATGACGGCCTAAGAACGACCGTGGGAATGTGAGAGGAAAACATCGATTTGAGAACTATTAAGGTCTACTGTAGCTAGAACAGAAAATTGAAAATGAAGCTTAGCTTTGGGAGCCTACGTATGAAAATGAATTTTTCTTACTTAGCTATATGTATGATTTTTAAGCAAACCGGTGTCGTACTTAAAGCGAAATACCGGCCGTTTTTTGAAACCCATCGTGGACAACTGAATACTTACGTATTTATGCTAATTTGTTCGAATTCATCTCGATTTTTTATTCTAATTTATGTTCATCTGCATAAGCTGCGTAAGAATGCTGGTCTACTCGATGCGTTTCAAAAACGGACAGGTATTTTGCTTATGAAAAAAACTTTAAGAAACTTGATATTTAGCAGGGAGGTGTTTTAACTTTTAACGATATCTGTGTCACATCGAATTGCTTTCATCTTTTAAGTTACGCGTCTCTAACCTACACTTAAAATGTTCACAAATGATAAGAGATGTTGTGGTGGCTCAATGTGCGGGCTCATAATTGCTGGATAATTAGATAATTGTTTTTTTATGCACTGGTACCGAAACAATGCAATTCATTTTATGGTCACCTCTAATAGACTTACCAGAGGCTCATAAGGGCTTTACGACCTTACCCTCCAGTCAGGACTGCTTCAATATAAAGGGAGTGCCGAATTTTATAGCGCACTTCGATATTACCGTAATGGGTTTCGGGTAAGCTCACTAGGGTGAATGTTGCGATAGGCGATAGGAGATAATCAATATATTGTATAGGTAAAATAGTTGAGAAGAACGAGAAACCTGCTTTACTCATTTCTGAAACATAAATAAACTGATGTTTTTGTACTCATTATAGAACGTACGATTGAGCGGGAACATAGCGAAATACCGGTCAGTTTTTTTGAAATGTATCGAGTACACCAGCATTCTTATGCAGCTCATGCAGATGAGCATAAATTAGAATAAAACAGCGAGCTAAATTCGTGTAAATTAGCATAAATACTTAAGAACGCAGTTGTCCACGACGCGTTCCAAAAACCGGCCGGTATTTCGCTTTAAATTTTTGGTTTAAAGTGAGGAAAGTTCTCATTATTCTGTATCATTTTGTTACATACATATACATCCCAGTAACGGGAAATATAAATACAGTTGATAGCCAACACCTCTGTAAATATTTTTTGAAGCATATCTTGTTGCCATTCCGGAAATTTGTCGGAAATGCACGTTAATTTATGTATAATACATGCATTTGGCCTTTGCATACAATACATGCAGCATACTTTTTCACAAACCACCTATCATGTCGCTTTAAAATCACAATAGCAACCTTTCTTCCTCGTTGGACACCAAAAGTCGGAAAAGCCCCGTGCTCTCGGTGTAATAATACTGTGGGCCACCAGTGCTGGCCCTTGGGTCCTCTGTCTATGTTGGATCAACAAGCGCACTTGGTGACCGCCTGGTGTTGGGACTTGATGGAAATAGATATCGATTTTTTGTCAACATATTGATAATGATCGATTCCTAGTTTACTGATCGATTTACTAATCGATTCCTTAGGATAACTATTGGTTTTCTTCTATGGATTGAGATTTGCAATTACTGAAAAACTAATGAGAATTTGTATGTTTGAAGGAAATAAAAACCCCTAGACTACGGTAGCGAGGGTGCATGATTAGCGACGTCCATGTCCTGCCTGTAGGGACGAGCTTATTAGTCTGATACTTGATAAACTCAGTGCTACAGGGTAGACCGAGACGTCCTGGAGGGAGATGGGATTAGGGTAATTAGGCAATTAGGGCAAGCAATTAGCATACAGAATCTTTATGGCTATATGACCAAGGTTAGGAAACCGCGTAGGATATTCCCACTGATTGAAAAAAAATCAATTCCTAAAGTCCTAAAGAAATACGTTTATACCAGTTGTGAGCGTTTTCAATTAATACTACTGTAAGATCTTTATACAGTAAAAAAACATCCTAAGATATCAGCTCGAAGAAGTAGATGTTTAGTATTAGATCTGGCACCGGTAACTGCAGCATGGTATAGAAGTAGTAGGTACTTAGTATGAGATCCAGTACCGATAGCTACAGAAAAACACACAGTATCTATCTAGTATCGATCTTGCTTAGAAATAGTTCTTAAAGCAAAATTCTAATCAAATCTCGAAGAAATCAAATAAAAATGGCAACATAAAGCCATTTGAAAAGCGGCAGCTGCTTGTTGTTCTCAGATAAGAAAGGGAAAAAGAAGTCATTAGAGAAAAAGTGGGGGGAAACAAACTAAGGAGCAGAGATAAATAAATAAAAGACAAGTTTCAAAATTTCATGAAATTATTTGCGTCTTTAAATCTACTGTATACCAAACGGGATGATAGTGACGTAACTATCCTAAGTGTAAGTATGGTAGGGACGTAAGATTCATTGAAACGATTATAGTTTATTCTTAAAATGTATGTAATCTTGGTCAAATGACGGACTTGTTTCGTCGTGCCCCCTAAAACAAGTATTCAATTTAAAGCGAAATACCGGTGGTTTGTGATTTATGCTAATTTGCTCGGTTTTGTATTCTAATTTATGTTCATTTGCATATGCTGCAGAAGAATGCTGATGTACTCGATGTGTTTCAAAAACCGGCCGGTATTTTGCTTTAAAGCGAAAAGGTTAACTTTAGATCTCCGTTGAATACGAAACTAGATAAAGTATATAAAAGCAGTAAAAAATGAACCTGCTATTGTACAACTAAGCTTTTTGTAATTACAAGGCTTGAAGAGAATTTTTGCTTGTAAAATGTCTTAGGCTTAGGCTTAGGCTTAGGCTTAGGACTTAGGCTCAGGTACTCTACCCAAACTAACCGAGAACAAGCTACTAATAATAAGAAACCCAAGTTTGAGCTATAACTAAAGTCTTGAGAAGCTCCGCCCACCAAAATTACAAATTTAAATTTCATAAACTATAAAAAGTTAGTGTTCATTAGAAAGTGGCAATGCTGGGTCGGCCTGTCGGACCGCATGTCAGAGGAAGGGACGAGAGAGTTAGAGAAGCAGAGTGAACTCCGCCCCCCATTCGAGCGCTAAGGCTAAAGGTTTACATATATTTAAAGCGAGGTGGCAAGGGGTTTGCGAAACCTGTTCTGGACAATTGACATTGATGTGAACCAGGTATCCACGGTTCAAAGTTATTAACCGCAAGCTGAATGCCATGTTTTGAGAATTTGAAATTTGAATTTACGAAAAAGGCGCCAAAGTTATAGAGCAAGATAGCGGTCTTCAATAATGCATTAAAAGCGGCAGTCGTGTAATATTTGGGTCATTCTATTCTAAATTGTAAATGGTCAAATTAGTGAAAACTATATAATTAAGGTGATGGTAAGATCGGACAAAAAACTACCACGATTTGGTTGTCGCGATTTTTTTTAAAGCGAAGTACCGGCCGCTTTTTGAAACGCATCGAGTACAGCAGCATTCTTATGCATCATGTGCAAATTAACATAAAGTAGAATGAAAAAATCGAGCTAAATTCGAGCAAATTAGCATAAATACGTGAGGATTCAGTTGTCCGCGGTGCGTTTCAAAAACCGGCCGGTATTCGGTATTTCGCTTTAAACTCAAATGTTGCAATATCATCTTAAAGAGAAATACCGGCCGGTTTTTGAAACGCATCTCAAGTACTTGCATTCCTATGCATTTATGCAACGTGGGGTCTAATTGGGGTCTAGTTTTTATTCTAATTTTTGCTCATTTGCATATGCTGCATAAGAAAGCAGGTGTACACAATGCGTTTCAAAAACCGGACGGTATTTCGCTTTAAGGAACACTCTTCTTGAATCGCTCCAGTGAAGGAACTAGGAACAAATGGATTTTAAAGCGCTTCCTACCCAGTTTTGTACACAGAAAACGAAATACTCGCCGAAATCAAAGAAAAACCGCCGTTGGCCCGTCATCAAATGGTTTTTACCGAAAAAACATCCAGTGACTGGTTCGTGACCATTTTGCGACCAGTTGATGGTGGTTTTCGATAAAAATTTGGTCACCAGATGGTCACGAAGAAGTTACGAAATGGGCTGACCCATGAACATGAATCAATGGGTTCAAACATTTCTTATGTAACATATTGTTAGCATAAGAAATGGGGAAGAAAGCCCATTTGGCGACGGTTCCGATGTTTTTCATGGGCTAAATAATTTGGTGACCACTTGGTGAACTCGTCGTTGCCAAGTCTTCTAGTGACCCCATGGTCACCAAATGGTCACGGACCGGTCACCAAATCAAATGGTCTTTTTTTCTGGCGAAGCACTAAGCCCCCATACTTTACGAGAGCACGCGGAGCACATACAACTGTTTTCTGCAATACGCACTGTGTTGAGACTGGTAAATTGAATAAAAACATGTTAAACTTTTGAAAGAGGTTTTCTGGTGAAGCACTGAGTCCCCATACCATACCTTACGAGAGACTATACGATGTGTCATTAAAAAGGATCGCAGTCACTCCAAAATCATCATTTTGCTTCGAGTTTACTTGAATTTAGTAAAGAATAAAGAAAAATACTTTACCAAAACCGAATAATTTGAATTCCAACTCAGGGGATGAACAAGTAGAAAAGTAGTTCTACTTAACTACCGCGGGATTATGAAACGTGTAGTGATACGCATGCAGGCCCTTGCACTATATGTAAAAATGTAATATGCAGATATTTGCCGAAATAATTTGCATACTCCCGATCGGGAAGCAGCTGTATGAACACGTTTCGTGATCCTGCGGTAGTTAAGTAGAACTACTTTTCTACTTGTGCACTCCCTGAGTTGGAATTCAAATTATTCGATGTTGGTAAAGTATTTGTCTCTATTCTTTACTAAATACAAGTAAACTCGAAGAAAAACGACGATTTTGTAGTGACTGCGATCCTTTAAGTGATAGTTTTAACTTCATACTTTAGGACTGTGTTGTTGTTATTTTCTACCGTAATTGATTAAATCCTATGTAAAACTTAGCGTGGGTGTTGGTAATTAACGGAATAAAAATTATTGGGGAGTATACAGCCCGATCTGATAAGGGTGGCAGCCACTGTGTTTGTTTACAGTAGTGGGGAGGGGGAAATTTGAACTTTTCATAGTTTGCGTTCGTCAATGCTCTCTCGCTTCTCTCTCTCTCTCACTCTCTCTCGTCTTTATCTCTCTCACTCTCTTTCGTATCTCTCTCTAAAGTATTGATTTTGTAACTAATATGTATCGATCCGTAGTTGGGAAGTGACCTTGTTGATCAAAAAACGTTATCGTAATCGATTAAAAGAAATGAATGATGAACTGACCTGAGAGAAACCGTTGTATCACAGAAAGCAGAGTAGCTTAATTATTGATCAGGGTGCATATTAGTCTCGATCACGGTTTACTACGGTACCCAGACTAAGGGTTAAATATCCACTAACTAAGAACTAAGGGGGTTTAGAAACCAAGGGTTGACCTAGTGACTTGCTAGGGATGGTAGAGGACTCAGTCAGCAAAGAGAGAATATAATGTGTTTTCCAAGGCTAGTGAACTTTCGAAACGTTAAACCTATGCTTTAAAAGTCGAGGTACCATGATTGTAAGTGATACCTCAAGGGTGTGAAGTGGTGTTGTCAGAGGTGTGGCTCAGGGTTACTCTGAAGGGTACCATCGCGCGCGCACCATTTCTGAGCTCCGCCTCCTATGCTGCCACACAAAGAGGCAAATTTAGCACAGAGAAAGAGTGTACGACAGGCGGTTAGCTTTGAAGTTTGGAGAAATAGTGTGGCAAGTATGGAGAAACGGGGAAGTGAGAGAAAATGGTCACAATGAGGTTGACGTGTGGGATTAGTGTTGATGCGGACAGATAAAGAACGGCTAAGCATAGGATTGCAACAAATATTGTTGCGAGCGCTGAAAAGAAATGCTGCGGCGGGGATGAAGCTTTGATGCAGGTGAAAGGTGTAGCGTGTAGCAGCAGTCGAGTAGGTAGAGCGCGGTACGATACGCATTTGCATGTTTCATGTCCATTGAGGAATAATTAGGTGCACAACTTTTTTGTTAGCATGTTGTTAGGTCTATGGAGGCTTCCACGTGATCATTAATCCGTATTAATATCGCTCATACTGTTAGTTTTACTGCGAAGACGCGGAGCACATACAACTGTTTTCTTCAACGTAAAAAGTCGGATACGTACTGTGTTGAGACTGGTAAATTGAATAAAAATATGCTAAACTTTTGAAAAAGGGTTGTTCAAAAAGAATTTATTGCTTTAAAAGCCAAACCCAAACTCACACACCGCGTATTCTTTGAAGTTTGCGATGTCGCCGCAGACTTATGTGCCGCGATACGCAGATTATAATCTAAGCGTATCTGTATATCGTGTGCCAACAAGATATCGATGGCGTAGGGTAAACAGATGGACATACGATAGTGTATATGTATCGGATTAGGCAAAGAGTTTGAGGTGTTATGACAGAGAGAGAGAGAGAGGGAGAGAGAGATAGAGAGAAAGATACTCTCATATTTAACCATAACGATGCCTTGATCAGAATCCTAGCATTATGACTAAAGCTTGCTCATTTGCAAGATCCTCATGTTCAGTAAGTATATACGCAAAAGCCAGAACTGTTAAATGCTAATCACAGCCTTCAAAATTTTTTTATTTAGTTTTCATTGCCAAGGTTAACATCTCTCTCTAGCTCTTTGTCTCCCCCTATCTCTCACTAATCTCTTTCCCACTCTCTGTCTCTCTCTCTCTCTCTGTTAACCTCTCCATTTGCTTACCTGCTTCTCTTCTCTCCCTCTCCTTTTATAGAGTTTTCTGAATCTCTGTGTTACTCTCTCTCTCTCTCACACTCTTTCTATGTGCTGAAAAATCTGCCAATTTGACATACTGCCCTCTGGTATCAACCCCTAGAAGCAACCTCATTCAACCAGGTCAATTTTTCAAAATTTCAAACAACGAATGAAAATTGTCACTAAACCCCTTTTTTTCGTCTAAACGTAGTCTTATCAGCGAATTCCAGATGGCTACCAAATTAGTCGTTTCGCTGGGCAAAACGCCCCGACTTATCGTTTTTATTACCCGCTGATAACATAATCACTACTCCCTTTGTCGTGACCATTGTAAACAAACTTGAGCCCAGTACATCTCTCTCTCTCTCTCTCTCTCTCTCTCTCTCTCTCTCTCTCTCTCTCTCTCTCTCTCTCGGTTCCTTCGTTCAAACTCTGCGCCACATAAAAAAAACTGTCTTCAGAATTTTCTTATGCAAAAGGATGAATGTTTCAGAAACAGCTAGATCTGTGTAAGAGAAATGACATTTTGAAAAGAAGAGTTCTGGAGCAATTGGTTGCTTCACTTAGTGAGCACCCTCGAAAAGTAAAAGCAAAAAAATGAGAACGTAATTTGCAGCAAAAACATCCTTAGGAAAAGGACGCATGTGTACTGTTCACTTGTTCACCAAAGAAAAAATAGATAAAGAAAACTGTTTTTGAGATAGACGTCGTCTGATATTCAATTTTTCAAAATCCTGTATCGGAAACGAAGTGTTCAATTAGGAGAGAGAGTAGAGGGAGGAAGAGAGAGAGAGAGATAGAGAGACTGACAGAGAGGGAGACGGAGAGAGAGAGAGAGGGAGGGAGAGAGAGACAAGCAAACGAGACCTCGAACGGCAGCGACCACCATCTCCTGATTAATGAAAATATTTGGCTAATTGGCACCCTTCCAAAAGTCATTAATTATGACTTTAACTGTGCCGTCTCCATATTACAGCGCGCGCGGGCGGCGCGGCACAACGTGAAAGAATTTGTCAAATTACTGTAGCCAAACCTGTCAACCGAGTGGAGAGAGAAAAGAGACACCACACTATAGAGGACCGTGTTTTAGACAACACTTAGGTTATATATGGCAACGATAACAACTTGACGGCAGCACTGAAACTTCGCTACTTTAATTCACGTATGTATTTGGATACAATAGCTATTATTGCTTCACATGACCTGTCCCTGTTTGCGATTCGCACTTGCGAAAATGACAAATGCCTGTTTATGTTTGGGCCCCCGTTTTACGTGAATGTCAAATGCATATCGTAACTCATGCGAATAACGCATTTGGCATGAAGTGTATAAGACGCGTGCGATTTAAATTGATCTGTACTATTTTGAAATAGGTTCGTACTAGATTCAAAATCGGACGACACCCTCATATGATGGAACATGACGAGAACGAAGTCGTGATATACACTAACAACGGAACATGCTTTCAATGTATGCTAGAAAACGACGTCGATCAATTTGTCATCTGAAACTCGTCGCCTGCTGCTCTGGACCTCTGCGGAACATGTCATAAGCAAACCTTGAAACTGTACTGTGCCACCCTTGAATATAAGTGCACGATCTTGAAACAAAATACAGGCCGGTTTTTGAAACGCCTCGAGTACACGTCTGCATTCTTACGCATCATAAACGACTGAGCATAACTAAAATAAAAAATCGACCCCAATTCGACCCCACTTACCATTAGCACAAATACATAAAAATGCAGTTGTCTACGATGCGTTTCAAAACTTAGCATAAATACATAAAAATGCAGTTGTCTACGATGCGTTTTTAAAGCGTACAAGATTTTTTTACTCCATCTTCTCTGTGGTTTACTCAGTTGACCCAGAGATACATATTTTCTGATTGTGTAACTAAAAGCCCGAGCGAAGGACATTTATTCCACTGGACAACTGTTACCGTACGGGTTTACTGCATCGACATTGGGACGTATAATGCATAGTTGGCTCAACAACCATAAATATTGTTATGTAACAGTGAAGGGAGCAGTTGTTCTCTTGCAGGGTACTGGGACGGGGGGAGCGGGCTGAGCGGAGGGATGGAAACTGGACCCATCCATCGAAAAATGTTATTAAAAAAAATTTTAAATTTGTTTTACGCTTCAAGAGTGTGCACCTTTATTCAAGGGAGTTCAAATTCAAAGTTTGCTTATGACATGTTCCGCAGAGGTCCTGAGCACAGGCGACGAGCAAATTGCTCGAAGTCTTCGGGCTAGGACCAGGAGGGCTTTATGTAATAAAGCCCTTATGTAATAAAGGAAGGGTAATAATTGAAGACAAGACCCTTACTGGCATATATCTATGTATTAAACGTTATTACGTGCGCATACTCATCCACAAAGGCCATACATACATTCCCACATGGTGATTTTTTTGTCAACTTGGGGGCACACTCATGTATTCATGTAAGTTGCCATATCGTGTGCCTAACCCTTTAAACATAAATCGAACGATGAAAACACAGAACTTTCGACGTGGTTACTTGATGAATAGTCTACTACACGTGTGAGTGCGAAGTCAAGGGCAGATTAGAATTCGTGATTGCGGAGTATCGGAGAGATTGTTATGATATGGAGGTAAAGAAATATACTGTAAGATATCACAAGTCTTACTGTAGTCAGGTACGGTGCGATACCGTAGATCTTATGGTACGGTAGATCTTAACATACCGTAAGAGCACCAAGAATTTATACAAAATTTATAATATCGACTTTGCTACAGCTATAGAACAAACTTCTTCTTGTTTTGAGGAAATGCAACATTTAATGTTCATTCAAAAAATCGATACTTCTTCCAAAGAGACTGTTCAATGCGCATTTCAACAGTCATTAATTTGAACGCGGCTTACGGCCAGAATATTGTCTCCCCGTACCGTTTTACTCCCTCTCCCTCTCTCTCTCTCCCTCTCTCTCACTCTCCCTCTCCCTCTCTCTCTCTCCGTCTCCCTCTCTCTCTCTCGCTTTTCTCTCTCTCTCTCGCTTTCTCTCCTTTCAACAGATCCCGATCTGCGACTTACGCATTACGATGAAAAGTCATTAATTACCTTCGGAGCGGAGCCCCCGTTAGAGCAGTTAACGATTTGCCTAGATCGCAACGTTAGAGCTAACCAAGGGATAGGGGTTTTCAGTTTTTCTTGTTTATGGGGGGGGGACAAAGGACAAGGAGTTAAATGTGGGATCAATGCAAAACTTTGCAAATTTGGTAACACTACTGGGAAGCGCATGAGAATTTTCGTTTTAGTATCCAGCGGTGTAGTGTAGGTGGAGGTGGTGCGGTGGCCCACTGTGCTAGTTATAGTAGCTAGTACACTGCAGCTCTACCGATGGTGCGATTCCCACGTGGGCCATGCATTTTAAAAATGGTCGTTATACGGCTTTACCATTAGTGACAAAGTGAGTGCGGTACAAGCCGTCAAGCGACGACCAGTTAATTAGAATAGCTGAAACGTAGATTCATGTTTGTGTGCTAAAAACCAAAATAATTCCTTCAGATGAGGTGCAGGTCATTTCGCATACGTTTCATCAACTCTATATGTGCCAATTTGTTCATACCTAATTATTTGCACGAGTCTAACAACCAACAAACTAATTTCAGCTAAAAGTATATCAATCAATATGCATACTTTCGATTAGCCAACAGTTTCCATTCCAACGTGTACCTGTATACAGAAAATAGTAGAACATCTCGCGTCTTGGTTTCTTTTAATAAGAGTATAATAATTATAAATTTACATATTTTGTCCCCTTCTTTTTTCTTCGACGTGGCTAATTGATATGACCGGTGGTGATGGTTTTACTACAAATATACAGTACCAGTCGGCTCACGCCGCCTGAGGCGACTTACATGGAAATATGATTTGTTTAGCATGGGCATACTTATATACAAGGATTCAAACGTATCATAAGAAATTCACATAATAGGAAACAATTGCATATGCATACTTCGATATGGAGCTGCGAAACTCTTTTTAGACCCGAACACGAAATTTGCATTTCGTAACGCACATCGGTATGCAAATTAGGCTACAGTTACTCTTTTATATAATAAGATGGTCAATATGCATATTATCAAAATGCATATTGCTACCAGTCCCTGAAAATTCAAACCCTAAACCTATACCCCTTCGAATAGCATACGAACCGTTCACGCGGTGGTTTTTTGAAGTAAAGGGTTTCTAACCAACTGAGCGGCCTCCAAGCAGACACATAGTACTGTACACGATTGGCATAATGATGGATGGGTGTTGGTTGTGGGGATTTCCATTTTCTTTTACTTATTTTCCCTTGATTTCTTGGAGAAATAGTGCTAGAATTTGAGAGGGACTAGAGAAGAATTTGGCAAAAATCATTAGCGAGATTGTAAGTTGAAGTTGAGAGAGTAGGGATGATTTTGGAATCCAGAGAAATAGTGTGAGTATGTTGGAGAGTTTAGAGATGTGACTGCCATACAGTATAAGAATACTGTATTGATTTTAATAGTTTATTTCTGTACCCCAGTCTGAACTGGCGAAATCGAACAGTTTGTCATCTGGAACTCGCTCTCTACTCTGTTCAGGACCTCTGCGGAACAAGTCATTGGCTTTGACAATGCGTTAACCCGTGCATAAAGGAACATGCTTTTGAATAAAAGCAATTTTTACAGCTGGGCCAACGAGGTTCGGAAATTCCGAAACATTATCATTTGGTAAACAGAGCAACCCTTATTTCACTATTTATTACCATAGCCAAAATCCCTGAATACAGAAATCAACAACAATAAAGATCTAGGAGACCGCCTGTAATACTGCAGACTTATTGCGGCCCCCGTCAGCATATTAGCATATTCCAAATGAGCTACTAATTAGAATAAGTCCATTTTTTTCATTTAGGACCCCAGGGCCAGCGCATTTTGTTGAAGGGCCACGAGCAACTGTTGCAATCGTAAATTCCCAATGTTTAACACAAATGTTGTGACCATAGGCCGTGTATTCGATCACTCGCTGAGTGACACTTTTGTAGAATGGAGGGACCGATGTGGCGCTTTAATTTCGATTGAAGCCTAAGCCTTAGGCTTAGGCTTAGTCTTCGCTTAGGCTCAGTATCAGACTAAGTGTTGTAGTTTACAACGTAAATGCTGTAAAAGTATATTACTGGATAGATTTAACAATTTCACGTATATAGAGAAGAAATTACGGCCAGTCTGAAAAAAGTGACGTCGACATGAAAAGCTGTGAGCAATACCGATAACGACATTATCTGAAGCAGTATCTATTCAACAGTTGTGTTCAGCCTACTGTACAAGTGCCAAAATTAAAGCAATTGACACCTCGGACTATGCAGATTATCTTGTACTGCCCGAGGCAGATCCCATGCAAATTAATGAATCGCGATATGCTAATTAGGGGGTTTGCTATGAAAATACGGCGGTAATTATAAAGGGTACAGTACGATGAGATTGACAGATAATAAACAAAGAAAGCAGATCGATTACCGATACACATACAGAATGGGCAAAATTCGACAAAAACAAGTATTTTTTAGAGCGATATAACATCGGGTTTTTGAAGCGTATATGGAGCTGAATTCCCATGTAATTCTTATTATATAAAGGAGAAAAGTTTGTAGCGGAGTCCGCAACGAAATCCTACGTAACTTTACTACGTTTCGGGCATGTGCCATGAGTAGCAATCTTATAACATTAACTATACGCAACATGTTTAAGTATGCCCATTTTAATAAGTATGCCAGTATGCCCATTTTTTGTGAGGCTTTGAAGTATCGGCTGCGTAGTATTGGAAAGTCGCCTCGGGCGGCTATAGGCGAATGCGAATGCAAAGGAAACGGCGATGTTTCAGCGGTTACATTTGCATTGGGGAAAAACAAATGGTTGTTTATTATGAAGGTGTAAATTTTCAGAAAAAAATCCGAAAACCATTGGCCACTACGCAAGCCACTACTGATATTGATTGATATTGAACATCCAGTTTCTGATGCAAACAACCAACATAAAGTATTCAACCGTAAAAATGTTCAAGAATATAGTAAAATGTGAAATATGTTCCCGGTTGTGAAAGCGGTATAACAACCGGTTTTTGAAACGTATGGGCAAATGCATGCATATGTTGTATGCAAATGAATATAACATCACACTGGAATTCAGTGTCCAACATACGTTTCAAAAACCGGGTGTTATACCGCTTTAACGAAAGATTGTCTGCAGTGAAGTGAGTTTGTTGCTCATGTTTGTTGTCCCTCCTACCAGCCCCAGAACCATCAACCCCCCGTATCGATCATGGCTCCTGTGTCAGTGTCGTCGATCATCGACGGGCTCTACGCCGTGTCCGAGGAGAGCCGGCCCGCCTTGAAGCGATATGACACGTGGTTGTAGCACGTGTCATGTACCCTTGCATTCCCATATTGTATATGCAAATTGTTCCCCATCATGTGCCGAAAATGGTACGGGAATGTGGCACAATACGTCAATACAAGTGAACCCAGCTGTCCAGAATAGTTTCATCACAGCGTGTCACGCAACTTTACTGAATTTCATTGATTATTTATTTGAAGACATCACTTTTGGTGAAAAGTGAAATGAGCTGTATGCTTGCTATGTTGGTCATTCTCATGATTACTATGAAGAACATAGAAAAAAGTGCACATTGATCATGGCTCATGTCATTGCCGACGACGAACGACGAGCTCTACGTCGTGTCCTAGGAGAGCGCGCCCGCTAGCCGCAGCGTGGCGCGCACTCAATCAAAGTGTCGGGCCTAGAGTGCGTAACCGGCCTGCCCCCCTAGAACACCCATAGCAATAATTCACTTGCTCAGACACGCTCGGTTCTTTTTTACAACTATGACCCGCATCTTGATTTATCACACTTATTGAGGTTGCCAGTGAAAAAGTTGCGTTGCTTTCTGAAAGCTATAAACTATCTGTCAATTAATGTTTGAAATCCATTCCTTGTATGGAGATTCCGTAGTTGACAAGCTTTTTTTCTGTTGGATCACTGGACATGACCTGCTTCTTGATTTATGCCCGTTGAAAAAGTTGCGTTTAGCTTGCGAAGCTATAAGCTAATTTATAAGTTTCCAAACGACCTCCCGTTTTTTGGAATTTTGAAGCTTTCGAAGTTTTTTGTTCAATCATCGGAGATGACCTGCTTCTTGATTTATAGGCCTTATTGGGAATTGTAGGTGAACACGATGGGCTTGCTAAAGCTATAAGAGCATTAGCTAGCGCTTGATGCATAAGCTTGAACCCGTATCCGTCTAAACATTCAAGTTTACATCATTGTAATAAACATTGTAATTATATCGAAAATTCGTGCAATTGGACCAAAAGGTTTTCCTCCCCTTTGGCGTGTGTTAGAGAGGCTACCTTTTTGAAGTTAGCTCCCTGATTTATTATTACAGTATGGAAGATAATCCTAGCTTTTGAGATGTATTCACCTCCTCACCAGCATACCCAGACCCCAGAACCGTGCGTACAATTTCTTAAAGGGTCAGGCCCATTTCAAATGACCCCTATTTTTGATGATTCCATCTGGTTCTCCATGTCAAATATAGTAGGATGCAATATTTTTCTAATTTTCAAGCACAAAATTCACGCACTATTCATCAATTTACCGTGGGCAGTCATACCCAACTATCTATCGCAGTTGGCACGCCCATTTGCGCTCATTGGCCAATATCACAATTGCCACGCCCAATAGAGCATATTGTCCAATTAGCGCGAAGGGGCGTCACAACTGCGATAAATAGTTGGGTATGACAGGCAACGGTAAATTGCCGAATACTGCGTGAATTTTGCACTTGAGAATTAGAAAAATATCGTATCCTACTATATTTGATATGGAGAATCAGATGGAATCATCAAAAATAGGGGTCACTTGAAATGGGCCTGACCCTTTAAAGCGAAATATCGGCCGGTTTTTGAAACACGTCGAGTAGACCAGCATTCTTATGCAGCTTATGGGAATGAACATAAAACTAGAATAGCAAATCGAGCTAAATTCGAGCAAATAAACATAAACACGTAAGAGCAGTTGTCCACAGTATTAATGCGTTTCAAAAACCGGCCAGTACTTCGCTATAACAAGGTGATTTACATAACACCTACTTCTGTTAGCTATTTATTCTACAGCCACACCACATAATGTTCTTTTCAAGTCGAAACTTTCAAAATCATTTAGAATATATAATAAAACTACTGTAGCCCCAAGACTCTTATCACTTGTCTCGCATTGTACAGTAAGAAACCGAAAAACTCTTCCTCTAACATTCCTGAGCCATGTGACGAGCGGGCCGTGACAACTGCGGCGTTATACATTGTGACAGCTTACCGTGATGTATTAGCTAACATGAATTATCGATTGGAAGTGAGGTTTATTGATCTTGATTTTTGATCTCAACAAACTGGACCTATTAATTGTACAAGCCCGATTTTTAGTCTTCATATGCAATCAGGTACGAATTAGGATACCACAAGTTAAGCTAGCACGGTTTTCTAAATCATGTTCTAAAAGTTGAGCGTTATGGAAAACGAGAAAAAATTACAGGATCTGTAAAAGAGTTATTAATGATCCCCAAGGGTTGTGTACCAGGCAAATACCATCCACTGGCTGATAAACTCCGTGGTTGTATAAGGTGTGCGCTCATTAGTCACCCCTCGTACCGTAATGATCGAGTACCGTAGATTGCGCAATATTAGTTGTAAATCTCAAATCGTAATGGTGGATCATCTTTTGGTGACCGTTTAATTTGGTTTACGACCGGGGGTGGAGGGATAGGGTGTAGAGTCATTAGTGTATTATTATTATGCCATTAGTTGTAATTAGTAAATACAGTTTATTAAAATTTGCACGCCACTAGAATCAGTCTGATGCTTCGTAAAAGCATGTACACCTACTTCCTACTTCCTTGATGCAATTCTTATTGATATTTCTCAATTTGTTTAGGATTACCTAATTAGGTATATTTTAGTCGGTCTGACTGAGCCTTTTAGTAGCGAAGCCGATACAGTGTTGTCAAAGCTTATGCATTGTTCTAAGGTGCTATTTTATGTTGATGTGTTAATCTCGTCGGGTCCCCGAGGATAAATATCATAATACGGCGCCTTTGGTAGATTACCCAAGTTTAGATGGGGGTCACGACCCCGTTACCAGTGGGTATAGCACTAAGACCCAGCGGTTCAGTTGTTAGGTTTACTTAGTTAACTACAATAATATCACCGCGTCGCTATCTGTCAATCTGCTTGTGACCAGCGGCCATAGATGGTATCCGAAAGAATAAGGCAAAATAAAGAGCTTTGTATTGTTTTTGCCGCGTTTACTAAAATTAAAGGATTTCTAAGCGATATTCAAAAAAAAAAACGGAAAACGGATGGAAAATCGAAAACGGAGCCAACCGTTTGGCGACGATTACAAGTTTTCGTGGGCTAAGATATTTGGTGAACTTGACAACTGTGACCAATTCTTCCCGAAAAACGTCGTCAACTGGTCACCAGATCGTTTCCAAGTAGACGCAAAATGGTCGGCGACACGTCACCAATTGGATGTTTCCGAGGGAACCATTTGGTGACCGGCTACCTACGGTTTTCTTGTGGTCTCGGAGGACATAACGTTTAACTGTGATGCTGTGTTATGCACCTCGTAGAAGTCCTCAGTAGAGAAGGCAACGAGTTCCAGATGACGAATTAATCGTTATTTACGCTGGTGCGAAGCAAACCGCCGCCTCAAATCTTTCTCTTGCCTGGCGGTTTTATAAGGAGGCGGCTCATATTTTCAGCTCTGATTACTTTACGTTAGTAAGTCTTTTTGGAACTATTCGATTCCAACCTGTAGAATGAATTTTGTTCATAATAATACTTGCGTAGAATAATAATATTCATTTAAAATATTTAATATTATTTCTCCTTCCTTTCATGGCCAGCCAAGCCACACCACCTGTTCTACGTCTTGGCGCGGTGCTTTTTTCTTTCGACGTTCTATGACTAGTTAATGACCTATTTCGCGGTTGAGGTTGTCACGTTGTCAGTTAGCATGGCGGTGCCTCAATCTATTTTTTTTTTATAAACAAACAATTGCAGCTGTGCGCGGGATAATTAGACTGTCACTAGCTCATTAATCTTGAGCCAGAGCTGCCGACCGGGGGTAATTGCCAGGGACTCTTGTGTAGCGGAACTTAATGTTAGCTTAACTTTTCATAAGTAGTTGAATTCCCTGTGAAGTTTTGTAGCGTCTAGTAAATTTATTTATTTCCAATGCAACAATTTTGTAATAAAGCACGCCGGATTCGGTACACACTTTTTATAAAACACTGTCCTGTTTTCCATATTCGCAATAAGTAGAAAACCCCAAAAACTCAACACGCGAGCCATTCGTAACAGCTAACTTTTCGTTTATTTTCTCCTTATTTTTAAAATACCCGACTTTCCTATTACAAAAATAGACCTTATTAGTTTTTATATGTCTGATTGACTGTCTGATGTTTTTGCTCGTCAATGTAATGGCTTACGTATAGATCAAAATATCTAACCTAAAGTCTAAGCTGCATCGCGAGTATATATAAATTTGTGGAATTTTGTGAACATGAGAGAGAGAGAGAGGGAATTTTTTGTATCAGCAACCTAACTAACAAATGCTAACACAATTATACTAAAGCCTAGCAAGCAATTCTAACTATTCTAGTGAATGACAAATAAATAAGTAGTTATTGATTACAAGATCGTGGATCAAAAATTTTCATACACAAATAATTATGCTTATTTTAATATGTACCTTTTGATTGTAATTGAATATTATTTTTCTGTTGCAATATTGCGATGGATATTATTTTTCTCATCGACTTTCTTTAGATAAATAAAACATAACAGTAAATTCTCTCCTCTTGAATTTTACTCAATTTGGAATATTCAAATTTTCTCTCGCGTGATTACCGTAACCCACTCGCCCGTTTATTGGCAGAGCAAAGGGGGGCGTGGCCCCGGTGACCCCGCCTCCTGCCGCACAGCCACCCCATCCGTTATCCTCAGTGATTTATAGGCCACTCGTGATTTACGAGGCGTCGCCAGCTTCCGCACCTAACAAATCGTCGTGCAAACGGTCACAGGTTCGATTCCGGTTACCTACAGCTACGCACAAATCTCTCCTACGATTCATATCATGAGTTGTGCTGATTCATATAGCAACTATTATCCCAATGAGTGGGCCCATCACCCGGGACCCTATGCGGCGGCCCCTTACACGGGCCCAGCTCCGGTAGGGTCGCCTACCGCAGCTACGGTAAATGTATCACCGTATAGCGGTATGCCACCACCTTCTACCAGTGATGTATGGCATCCTAGCCAGTTTCATAACGGTAACACGGCAGCTATGGGACCGCATATTGGTGGGCATATGCCGCCAGCTAATACCTATAAATGGATGCAAACGAAAAGGACACACAAACCAGGTGAACCTTTAATTATTAGCTTTCAGCTTTTGTATAATTGCATGGTTCGTCATTAATTTAAAGCGAAATACCGGTCGGTTTTTGAAACAATTGAATTCTTACGTACTTATGCTGCTCGAATTTAGCTCGCTTTTTTGTTCTAATTTATGTCCATTTGCATATTCTGCATAAGAATGCTGATGTACTCGATGTACTCAAAAACCGGCCTGTATTTCGCTTTAATGTGCTAAACCTTTTGAAGCAAAACTGTTGCAAACCAGGAAATTAGGTGACCCATACCAGTTCCGCCTTACTTTGTAAATATCATTTCTCTCGTTCGCTATTGCCTGTTAAAACACATCTCACATTTTTTTTCATACAATTTCTTTTATTTTCTTAAAACTCGAAAGTGCCTAGCGATTCCTAAGCTTACCAAAAAAAAACTAAAAAACTTTTCGTATATTTTGTTTAACCTCACATTCGCTAGTACATAAATTTTTTTACATCATCTAAGGTACCGTAACATTGCTCACTCACACGTAAATTCCCACTAAAAATACAATCATTGCGATCTCGAAAATTTGCATAGAATTGTCTGAAATTTGCATAAATCGCTTAATTTCCTCGTTCCTCATATCAAAACGGACATGCGATGATTAATTGCCCGCGTCGGCTTGTAAACACGCTTGTGTCCCTATATAGCCTAAAGGGTGCTTATTAGGATGCGCGCGAGTCACTGTAATCCCAGGGGGGACTACGAATGTTGGAGTAATTTGTCAGACAACAATTTGTCTAGCTTAAAGCGAAATGCCAGCCTCTTTGGAAAATTAGCATATGATAAGCAAATCCTATGTATCATATGCTAATTTTGCGCGATTGCCGTGGACGATCGCGCAAAATTAGCATTGGATACATAGGATTTGCTTATCATATGCAAATTTTCCAAAGGGGCTAGCATTTCGCTTTAAGTGTACGCGTTGGAGAATAGTGGTGTTCGTTAGTTTCAGGCTTCAACTAGCAAACGCAGGGAGCAAAATTGCGCTAGGGTATTAGAGGTTTTCCATAGCGTTTCGGCTGCAAAGTGAGCAGATGATCACCAAACCATATGTATTTCTAATCATTCTATCATTTATCACTCAATTGCCTCCTTTTCATCTTTCCGTGATAATTGCTTTCTTATGTAGGGAATGGATCATAAATGATCGATAATTCGTCAAAATCTTTGGCTTCTGAGGGAGAGGGATCCGGAGAGAACAAGAGAAAGAGAGAGAGAGAGAGAGAGAGATAGAGAGATAAGCAAAGAGACGAAAGAAAGCCAAAAAAAGGAAGAGAGAAACGAGTTTAAAAAAGTTGTGTTGTCACAATACTTATCGATTGAGATAAAAATGTTAAAGCGATATAACTTCCGATTTCGGACCTTTGACAACTGCATTCGCATATGTTGTATGTGATTGAGGATAATTAGACTAAAAAAGTGCGCAGCATACTATGCTTCAAAACAGTGTGTCACACCGTAATGAATTGTTAGAAGATAAACACTAATCGGGAAGAAGAACTAATGTTGCTCAATTTGTTGGAAATATATAAAAATGCCGAAACGTATCGTGCCCGTTTTTCGGAATCTAGGTCTTGGATTTGTTAGCCGGAGGTTTTTTTGCCAATTGAGTAAACAGCAAGCTATATTTTCGCGCGCTCTCTCTCTCTCTCTCTCTCTCTCTCTCTCTCTCTCTCGCTATGAACGATAAGGCTTGCTAAAACTTGGGAGGCTCTATGCTTAGGCATAGGCTTGTATCTTTTTCTAAAAGTGTTTATCGCCCTCATATTTGTGATGTTTCCCAAAGTCCACCGTAATTCATCTTCGTCAGGCGCTTCTCCATTCAACGTGAGAGAGAGGGAGCTATTGATGCTTTACACTCCGACTTAGTTTGAATGAACAGGAGCTTATCATAGAGGAGTAAGAAGGGCGGGAAGGAAGAGAGAGAGATGGAGAGAGACAGAGAGATGAAAATATGAGAGAGAGCGAGAGACGAGCAAGAGGTAGATATGGACGAAACTGTCAGCCTCTACTACCATAAGTGAGTCGACTCAATCTTAACTTTACTAACAGCCATTCTTTCGTATTTTATCGATTGATCTGATTTTACATTTTTCGATCGATTGCCAAAATCCTATCAATGCTATCACTATCATTTTCTCATGATAAGAGAGCCACGGGTATAGGAGAGACTAGAGTTATCATGCTGACGAGATAGTGTGGAAGACGAAGAAAGAACAGAGAAGACAGAGAGCGACTGATATTCAGCATCAACCACCTAGTTGGAGGTTGGAGCCACCCTAGTGGTGAAGATTTATTGCCCGAGGGACCATTCTTTAGAAAAATGAGAGAGAGAAAGGGAGAGAGAGAAAGAAAGAGAGAGAGAGAGAGAGAGAGAGAGAGAGAGAGAGAAAGAGATATTACATGATGCTTCCTTGATGGATTAGTATTGGTCTGATGATAAGTGAATGATAAATTATCACCAAACAAAACATGAAAATTCTGATTGATTATGAGAAAGTGTTCGCATTTTCGACTGTGATGAATTGGCTTTCAATTCTGAGGGAACACTAGTGAAAATAAGGCAAAAAGTGAGTAATTTACCTCTCTCTCTCTCTTTCTCTCTCTCCCTTTCTCTCTCTCTTTCTCTCTCTTTCTCTCTCTCTCACCCTTTTTCCCACAGGCGGCTCTCTTTTTCTGGTCATGATTATGATAGTGGTTTTGTTACTTACATCTTCATTGATAGCAGCAGTGGCATATCAGCCTAGGGCTTACTAGCACACTAATAGAACCCTAGTGTTGGGCTATGAGTTCTACTACGTGGATTCTGACTTACTTCCACAAAATCGTTTACATTATTAATTATATTAGGAGAAAGCAGTCTGAGTCATCATGCCATACTGAACCCAAATAGCTTGCTACCGTAGTATTCATTCAGAGAGACAGAAAGAGAGCGAAGATGCGCTTTAGAAAGCAGTCTGCTGTTTTGCACTTGATTGACACTGAGGACACGTATGGAAATAAAAGACACCTTTTCGGGGAAAGGCTTTGAAAATGGCAATCGTCTCTTAAATTGAATAGACTGTTTTTGAAAACGTCTGTGTGCTCACGTATTTTCCGCTGGTTGTTTTTCACGGATGCACACCTCGGTGTTATTTAATAAATAAATAAATTAATTTATTAAGCTCTACATTGATATTGTGGGGTATTGCTCTTTTTATAAGCAATTATCTTATTTAGTACAAAAACTCAGTATTGTTGATGGTTATGTATTTCAGCATTACCTTCATCCTATTCAGTTTTACATGATTCAATCTCAGTTCTGACTATTGAATATTTGAGATTGGACTGGGCAGGCCAATACATAAACTTTATTAAATATACTTCCTTATTTCAGCTCCCAAGAAGAAGGTGGTCGATCCCGACAACCAAAATCGTACAAACTTCAGCACGCATCAGTTGACGGAATTAGAAAAGGAATTTCATACGGCAAAGTACGTGAACAGGGCCCGGAGGACCGAGATCGCCCAGTCGCTCAAGTTAAATGAGGCACAGGTGAGTATGGCTTGATAGTAGGGAGAAGTCGGACTAGTCTGAGTATTAAAGCGGTATGACACGTGGTTCTGAAAAGTATACCCTATTTATTCTATACAAAACTTGTGACATTGTATGCAAAAAGAGCAAATACGGATTTTGTTATAAAGGGAATGCCGTTAGAGAGAAAGTGAAAGAGATAGAGAGAGCTAGAGATAGATATAGAGAGAGAGGGAGAGAGAGAGAGAGAGAGGCAAAGAGAGCTGTCAATAGCAAAGGTAATTATCGACATCCCTGCTAATTATCGATTTTTCAGGTCAAAATCTGGTTCCAAAATCGGCGTATGAAGGAGAAGAAGCGGGAGAAAGAGCGCGCATTTCTGGCCCGCTCCGTGGTGCCCAATCAGTGGGACAGCCCGCCTTCCAGCGACGAAGTCAAAGTTCAAAACTGTACTTTGTAGTTTGGTTTTGTAGCTTCGTTTTTCAGATTATTATGCCTCGTAGTTTGATGTATTTCGCGACTGTACTCTTTAGCTTGGATCGTTTGTAGGTTGCAGATATACTGTATTTTTAGATTTGTTTCATAAGTATACGTTACTCCAGATGTACTGTACTTTGTAGTGTGTAGCATATCATCAGGGTTACTGTATCAACAATGATTACATCGTCAATTTTAACCACTATTGATTTCTTTTTCATGATCTGACGGGTTGTTTTGGAAAGTCTCCTCCTTTACTGCTTTGTACTCTAGCCTTTTCGTAACTAGCGTAAATTAGCATAAGTTTTACCCTAATTAGCATAATAACTCTAAATTTCTGGTTGCTCAATAAGTACCATACCTTAGTCTACGATGAAATAAATATTCACCGATGTACGCTTTATACAGCGGTGTGCGCTTTATATATACTGCTGTGCATTTTCTGTATGAATTTTTCACCCAAACTTCTCTCGCTCTACTATTCTCTGCTTGATAATTTAGATGTTTTATTTTTACTTTTTTTTTACTTTTTTACAACTCTAATTATTAACTGACCTCATAAGAGAGAGCTTCGCCATGTCAAGTAGCTCAATAAAACGATTATTGAGATTTTTTTACACATTTAATTCATTTATTCATCGTTTCAAGGGACGGTAGTGGTGGTTTGCTGTATTAGTAACTGCAAAATGTAATGCATAATTAGGCTTAGGCTTAGGCTTAGGCTTATGATAAAACCGCATTTATGATAAAACCACTGTTGCCCTCCACTTTTTTGTTATTTATAATTTTACTTTAGTTTATTAATAGTTTACGTGCACATTAATTTCATACGCCCCGTTTTAACGAGTGATAGTTTTACGCATGTATTTGCTGTGTTTATAAATCTTTTTAACCAATTAATTCTCAATGATATTATACTGTATTCAAATCGTAAGTGCAACATGTGGTGTAACTGCCAGCATAATGGGGTTTGCAAGTATACAAAAAATTCGGTGTGATTCTGTCAATACTACCCTATTTCTGCACGAAACCTGCATATATAACATGGAAATTTAATATGGAAAAGTCTACCAAAGAACATTATGCATACTAAAGTGCATACATACTACAGTATACGTACCAAACCTATTTCCTACAAAAAAAATAAGAACAAAACCGCCGCCCGTGTGGAGATTTCTTCCCTGCGGGACGTCTCTGACTACGATGCCTCCCTGTCAGTGTAGTCACTATTTCAATGATGTATCACCGTACCCCCGTAGATATGCAATATGCAATCGCTTCCTAATCTTGCCGCCTTTCTTTTCATTTTATATAAGACAATATAATCCCAAGAAGAGCATATGTTGCGGCGTTGTGGTGGCCAATAATAGATAGGGAAGTTAAATTCGAGAGGCTAACTATATTATTAGGAACAAACATTAATATACTACTTAATATAGTTTTTGATGCTGAAGATGGTGTTTCCGAAAGAGAGGGAGAGAGAGAGGTTGAGTAGACGAAAAACAAGTAACGACGAAAAGTGCGAAGCCTTCATGCTTTTGTCTTCAAAAACGTTTGCTCTTGTTTAGCCGACCAGCTGAGTTTCCTACAGTCAATAGTACACACTTTAAATCGCCAGTTCCCTCTCATTGCCTTGACCTCATACTACTTCTCACTCTCGTCACGTTTTGGAACCTCAAAAATTGAGAATTGAACTATCGTACTTTCCAAGCATTAAAAATAAGATCTACTGTCATCTAAGTATTCGACTTTAGCTGAGACTTTAGTGTCTTCCCGTAGTGGGTATATGTTCCCAGTTCCCACATTGTAACTCAAATGGCATAATCACCCCACTAATCAAGTCATCTGCCTCCAACTCCCAAAGTATCCCAATCTACCGCCCCAACAAAGAGATTCCTAAAGATTTCTCAACGACCGATTATGCTAATTCTGGGGGTGAGTGTGTGAAAACAGGGAGATAGTCATCTTAATCTACAATCTCAAGTTCTCACCCACTCTCCTCCCTCTCTTTCCCTCTCTCTATCTCTCTCCATTGTCTCCGAGTTCGCCCGCTAGCTGGCCCGCTGTCAGCCTGGGCGGCGCGCCCCTTTGAAGCGGGCGTCAATCCTGGGCGGACGTCTTTGATCAGCGCGCCCGGATTGGACCATGTAGTGCATTATTATACTGTAATAGTGCGGGGGAACTGTCAATATAGTAAAGAAACAGAGAGTGACAACAAGGAATCTAAAAGGTGATAGAGATATCTTGGGGAAGAAATAATAAGAATTAATTGCAAATATCAAGTTGTGCAAAGTTTTTATTTTCATCTACAGCTGGCGCTAGACCAAAAATATATTTCGTTTGTCTGCCTGTAACAATCTAGACATAATCATGTGTGTAAATAAACGCTCATTGTTGGAATACTGAATTAAAAAGGGCACTGCGAAGCTTAAGTTACCATTTATTATTTAAAAAGACGGCACAACTTCATATTGTGCGAGGCCTCCTAATAAAATGGGATTTCGCAATATCAATATACCAGTTACAGTTGCACTCAATCCTTTCCAATACCAAAACTCCTTACCAGTGCTAAGCCATTCCTTTCCGGTAAGTTGTCGGTACTTAAGTGCCACACTAGAGTTCTGCTTCTCCGCAAACTGACCTCGTATCGTAAACATTGCGTCATCACCATTCTGTGTACAATAGCACGCCGCTGACCGCACAACACAACAATACCGTATACCGATTACACAAAATTGAATGGGATTAGCCCCGCAATGACCTAATCAAAACAAAAGACAAGTACCGCGCGTGTTTTGATGCGGTAACCAGATATGCCTACTATTACACTATCAACAGAAGTTGTGTACCCGAGAGGGGCAAGTTCTACTATGAAGTATGAATGCGGTATAACATCCGGTTTTTGAAACTGATCTTGGATCGTATGCAGTATGATTGGAATAATTAATAGAGCTCACTTACCTTAGCACAGGAATGCCAGTTAACCATTATTCGCTTCAAAGACCGGACGTTACATCGTTTTATACACCAAGTGAATTCTAAGAAACATGACATGATTTACATGCCCCTCAAGTAAGAAAAACCAGAGCCAGACATACCTACTATATATTACACAATAAGATAGGCGACAAGTTATGCAACATTTCGGCTTACTGCTTAAGACATCTAAAACATCCAAAAACATCTCTGACATCCACAAACATCCGTGACATCCAAAACATCCATAGACATCCAAGACACCCAGCACATCCAAAAAAACATCCGTGACATCTGGCCATGTTCCAATGCGTGGATGATGATCATTCTTGTTATTTTTATTTGTTTGGTTCGTGAAGCGGTTATTCGGGTTATTGTCTGCTTTTCGTAAAGGTATGGTGCGTGTTCGACCATTGCTGACCAGGGCAGATGTTATTACACTGTCGTTTAATTATGCACGAAAATGCACAATTACCTCAAATTAACCGTTTGGAGTGACCGTCGAAGCTGCTCGATGCGCGTTATCTGACATATCGCAAGAAAATTGAGTTTCCGACCAGGAAAAACTATCACTAGCCTACGACTACCTCGTCACCAAATGCTCTCCGTAAAAAAGTTTCTTATTATTAATGCAGTACATGTCCAAAAATGACTTCTATTTTGAATTACTACTGGATGTCAGAGTATTTTGGATGTACGGGATGTTTACAGATGTCCGGGATGTCTTCAGATGTTTCTAGATGTCCGAGATGTCACCGGATGTTTTTGGATGTTTTGGATGTCTTAAGCAGTAAGCCCAACATTTCTAGAAAGTTTGTTTGCACTTACGTTACACAGAATGTTCACAACCTACTCCAGAGGTCCAAAGGGAACACGTTTATTTGAATGCACGTTAGCAAAAGTTTCCTATCGTCGGGAATCGTTTTCTAGAAAAACTCATCAGAGAAAATCTAAATCGCTCAGAAGATCCTAATTCAATATATCTTTTCATAATCTTTATGACACATATAGATATTAATATAAATTTCGATGTTTCTCAAAAATACTTGAAGTAAAATCACGAAAATCAGCAACAGTTCTAGAAATATGTGACCAGGAGGGCAAAAACTGTCAGTCTAATTGTCTAGTAATCATTTTCAACTATAAAACAATTCAATGGCAGTACAATCAATACTAACTAGGAAACTATTCGAAACAATACGGCATAAGAGCTTTTTCTTCTTGATTTCCTTGAATTAACGTAAAAGACAAGAAAAAAATTAGCTACCTGGCAAATTAGGCAAGGCGTCAATGCATTCTATTACCAACAAATGATAAATTATCATAAATATTCCCCTTAATTTGTCCGTGTTCCGTTGAAACAGCATCACATTTTGATTCGTCTCGCATCCATTGGATAACATGTGAATACTGTAAAATCAGAAAACAGTTGACAAATTTTATAATTATGTTTGGTGGTGGTGGCCTAGTGGTTACCGCGGCAGATTTGTAGTGCAAAGACGGGGGTTCAACTTCCGCTCATGCAAACTTGCCAACTCCCATGTTTCACAAATGTAATAAGTCCAGTAAACGAATATCAGCAAATATTGGGAACCCTTCACAGTTGTTAGGAAAAATATTATATTGGACGGAGTTCGATCATTTTGTCTGCACTCGATGTACACATCACATGTACTTGGCCGACAGGTAATAGCTAATAACATCTGTACATAATACATCATTATGCTCATGCTCCTAATTTTAAGACGTAGGACTAAGCGCATTGTTAGGCTTAAGTTTGGGCTTAGGCTTGGTTTCAGCTTCGGGTATTCTCAGGAGCCGGTCAGCTATTCCACATTAGACTAGAGCTCTTCCTAGGACTGGATAAGTTTCAATAACCCACCGTTTTCCTCGGAAGTTTTGCATCGTGCAAGGCCATACACACCTTACAGCTGGGACTCGGGCTTTCAACGGCCATGTACTCTTTTCTAAAATGTCATTTTATCAAAGCGAAATAGCTTCCGGTTTTTGAAACGCATCATATGCAAATTCGTATAATTTAGAATAAGAAATCGGCCCCAATTCGACCCCACTTAGCATAAACAAGTAAGAATGCAGTTGTACACAGTGCCTTTCAAAAACCGGCCGCTATTTCGCTTTAAAGCAGATTGGAGAATTTGAGACAGTACATCGACCTTCATCCAGTCAGACATACGCATGACTAAAATCAAGCACAGGCATTCACTATAGTATACATCCAGCCGGTGGGTTCACTTGTGTACTCGCCGCCCAACTTTCAATCAATATCAATCGATCAGTCTCACCTCCAATCAAAATATTCCCGGTAAGCCGTCGCATTAGCCATTAAGTACTTTAAATGATGCACAAAATCATCAACACTCTTATAATCGTCCACGAAAATGGCGGATTTCGGTGGGAAATTGCTGAAAACGTTAAGTTTACTTGTGAAGTTCTTCTGCAGCTAAAGGCCTAAAACAAAACGCCCCGATAATTTGTTTGAGGAACTTATCCTATGTTTGCTCGTATTTTACCAATCAATTACTGAAATGAGTAACACAGGTTTAGCGAAAGAACTCGCAAATGTGTCTTGTGCCAGCACGAGTTAGCTAGGATACTTAATTTGAATAATTAATTAGCCAATTACTCAATTACAAAAAAAAATTCTCAAAAAAGTACTCACTAATTTTTCACGACCCTCCGGCTCCAGAGTATCGGTATACTGTTCAAATGATATCTGTACCAGAACTTTTCCGTTAAATAATCCACGCAAACGGAATTTTCGAGGGCCACGAAAAAGTAGCTCTCGTTTATGTGGCGAACTAGGCATGGCTCGCCTGCGGCACGAGCTGTAAGCATTGTTGGTAAAGGTTAATTTAATACCCCTGCATATTGTACCGTAGGGTTGGGTTCATGCTGAGCCTGCGACCTAAACCTTAGGCCGAGACTTCAGCCTAAGGCCCTAGGCATAGGCTTTCTTTTTTTGCCCCTATTGATGATGCTAATTGTAATTTCATATGTTGCGAAGGAAGGATAAATAGCTGACCTCTTCGCGGACACGTCGCTTTCTCTTCTACTCGAAAAGAGCAGAGCCCGGTGATGAACACATGCAAATGTCTGAAAACTTACAAAATTTAATTTGGGTCTCTTCTCTCTCGTTCTCTCTCTCTATCTCTCTCTCTCTTCTCTTTATCTACACCATCTCTCTCTCTTTCTCGCTCACCTAGTCTCTCCCTCCTTACTACTTTCTCCACTCGAAATTCAAACTATAATCAAGACAAAAAAAAATCAATATCCTGAAAGAAAACCCCAACCGGTCAACCGCCTTCAGAAACGCTCTTCTATGCGACGGCGTCTTACAATTGCTCACGGCGCCAAATACGGGAATGTGTTTTGTGTGCGTGAAATTCTCTGGTGGAGAAGCTAGTGATTTGAACGGAATATCTAGAACATTAACTTTTTGTGAATGAGGAATCAAATCCCTTTATTGGCGGTTCTCAATAATTCACACGCACAAAAAGTTTCTACCACGTCTAAGAATATCACACTCGTTGTGGACTCAGGCTCCTAAACCTGTAATGTTGAAAGAAAACAGTCTTCTTTTACATTCTACACAAAGACTACGTTCAACTGTGTCGACATTGAGCCTTCGCGTGGTGACCCGTAGTCTCGCACTCAACTGTGAGCGAGATCGTCGCGGCGCCACTCAAGCTATGCTAATATGATCCTTGGGCAGCGATATAAGCACCCACCTTTTTGTAGAGCCTCCGCTTTTGTGATGAAGCCTTCAACGCCATATCCGTAAAATAAATCCGACGACTTTAAATAAGTCATCGTGATGTTGAAAAAATCTAGATAATTTTTTGCTTATCGTTGATTCGGGAGCGATACAGATATAGTCAGATATAGTTATTTTAAAAAAATTTAAAATAACCACAAGAATTTGAGTTTAGCATATCGTTGGTCAACTAGGTTTTGTGTGACTAAAAATAAAACAAAACCTACGGTACGACGACTATCGATCGACCCATCGAATAGACACGGAATAAATCAATCGATAAATGTAGGAAATTATAACTTACCTTCAAAACCATTTGCGATGTGCTTATTGCGGGCCGGTGTCGCTTCCCGATCGTAGTAGATAAAGTACTGATCGGGACGTCGAAACGTGCTAACGTTCATTTTGAGCCTGAAGATAGACGTTGATAATTTGATAAGCAATGGAGGAAGATAAACTAAGGGCGCGTTTAAGATGGCCGAAAGAAAGAAAAAAATGCGTTTTCGGCCGTTCAGGTTGGCCGAAAAGAAAAGTTTTAATACTAAGGGAAAATGAAAAAATACAGTAATTTTTTTCGGGTTTTGTCTGCGTCTCTTGTTTTTGCATTGTCTTTCAAAAGTTTTCTTTTCGGCCAACCTGAACGGCCGAAAACGCATTTTTTTCTTTCTTTCGCCCATCTTAAACGCGCCCTAAACAATACCTTTCTCCTTATTTCTCCCTGTCCGGTCCGCAATGAAATTAGATTTTTTATCTGGTTGTGGGCTAGAGGTCCTAGTCGGTTCTAGTTGAAGCACCACGGCTGCTGGAGTCGAACCTACAGTTGCCGCGTCTCGCATACTCTGGTCCTCGTGCGCGCAGCGCGGAAATGCGTACCCGCGTCCGCGGGAAATATTGAAAATTTGCGTTGCAAAATTCGAGTCACAGAGAAACCTCTTTTGTGCGTCAAAAAAATGTTTAAAAAAAACATCTCTTTTTCGCGGACGCGGTTACGCATTTGCGCCGCGCTGCGCTCCTGAGAACATGTTCACGAGTAGTATGTTCACGAGATGCATATCAACCGTAGTATGTTCGCGAGGTGCATATCAACCGCGGATTTTTGTTGGCACACTACTGTTTATAAGTTCTCAAGCTTACTTATCAAATTTGCGGTCGTTCATGCTCCACGAATGGAAAATCAGCGCATCAGCCCGAGCCGAGTACGTCAGATCAGAAGTCGCCATACATTTGCCCTAAAAAGAATGTACAAAAGATGACTTTCTTCTTAAGTTTGCAGGCGCATACCCCAAGCATTGGAGTTTTTTCGTGAACATGTAACTTTAACTTTTAATACAATGTCGCCCATATAACAAAAGATCCAGGGAACTATTTGCAAATCTATGTAAAGCAGGCCAAGATATATACACTTCTATGATACACCTTTCCATTTTTCTTTTACCCGATTTCTAATCGACTACAGTGCAACTGGTTTCGTTATATCTACATTGCTTTCTCTTCATCATATTATTTGATGCACACCTCGGTGTTATCTACTATTATTATAATATAATACACCTGCTATCTATTGTCTACGCTACAGAATGTAACAAAAGGTTTGGGTGAAAAAAGCCTACCATAAAATTGAGACAAAAGAGTTAACATTGTCTATTGGCAGATTTAAAAAAATTTTAAATTTGTTTTAAGCTTCAAGAGCGTGCACCTTTATTCAAGGGAGTTCAAAGTACAATTTCAAGGTTTGCTTATGACATGTTCCGCAGAGGTCCTGAGCAGTAGGCGACGAGTTCCAGATGACAAATTGCTCGACGTCTTCGGGCTAGGGCCAGCTCGCCCTTTGCGGCCTTTGTAAGGTGAAATAGGACTCGAACTTCCACTGATTGTACTGTATTTACATTAGATGGGGCGCACTGCCACTGCGCCGCCTGATCTGACTAATGCGATCTATATACAAGCCAGTTCAGAAACGTATGCTAAAAACTACAATCATAAGCATTATATGCAAATGAGTATGATTACAAAAGAAAATTGCACAAATTCGAACTCACTTTGCATCAACAGTAGAATGCAGTTGTCCAACATACGTTTCACAAACCGAGTGTTGTATCGCTTTGATAAACATGCATAAAAACTCCTACCTTCATACCCGGACAATTTTCCAAATAATCCGTTGGTACTCGCTGTCGTTGAATACTTGTGTAGTAGAGGATGAGCTTCGTTGCGTTATCAAGTTTAGATTTCCCTAAACTCTCCACATTTTTGTTGGATATGGTCGAATTTTCTTGGCCAAACACCTGGGCAGCTTCTTGCTCATCAGCTGCAAGGTCCAAAATCCTGAAAAGAAAATACTTCGCGTTGGTATTTGTGTCCTCTCTATCGGGTGTATCTTTTTTCTGGTGTAATCTGATGAGCACATACGTATAGCCGAAGTTAGGTGGGATAGCATAGAGGCAGGATGTGCCATCTCCGCGCCGCCCTGCTGTGGCGAGCATTTTTTTGCGCGGAGTTTCATGTTGGTTATATTGTAAGAAACACAATAGATATGCGCTGATTGCTTTTATTATTAAAATAAAAATAATGAGTATTACCTTTCCTCATTTATCGGTTTTTTGTTGGCATACAATGATAATATCAGTAAAGTAGTCAAAAAGCCGGTAATTAACAATAACGTTACGTATTTCTTACGCATAATTGATGGAAAGTAGTGCATTTTGCAAGAATGACTGAAATTAGAATAGGAAAACATTTACATGGCTCATTTCGCATGACAGTGAATATGGTATTTAAATCAATATGCTAATTTAATATAAAAAAACGTGGAAAATGACATTAGAATCAGTTTTTAGTTCGTAGAGAGAATGCGAACTTGCGGACCATGCGAGTTTACCACGGAAGAAATGATGTTACCAAATTATACAACACTTACTACAGTAGGCACGTGCAGAGCCTACTGTATATTATTAACTACGGGCGATAGTATCTTTTCTTGATATACAACACTTGAAGCTCTCAAAATCTCTCCCTCTCCCTGGTGAACTCTCCCTAGATTTTCGCCAACTCTCCCCAAATTTTCGCAATCTCGTCGTGCCCACGCGATATTTTTGCTCCAGGTCATGGCCTCTCACAATACATCCAGTCTGTATTTCAAGTATAGACTGCTTAGGCTTAGGCTTAGGCTTAGGCTTAGGGTGCGACCGCTACTTTGCAGTCGTGAAAATCTCTGAGGAGTTATTTTGGCTACCTTTGAGACCGAGACGGTTTAATTTTTTTCAAAAAATTTTCTAAAGAAATGCGGTGATACTTTCTTGGCTAGGAAAAAGGCCCGCAAGTTTTAATCCAACGAAACGTAAGTCGGTGCGCAAACATTACGAATCGATGTTGACGTATCTGCGAAGGGTCGTAGTTTGAAGAACAGTTATACCATACGTCAAGATACGCTAAGAGTTACTTTTTGTGCGAAGTTACGTCAGTGAAGAGTTACATATGAGTCAAATTGTTGAAGCTCTTTATTAGTGTGTTAAAACAAGAAGTGAAGTTACGTTTTTTTCTATATTCACCACGCGCGAGAACGTCTTATTTGAAAAGTAAGCGTCGACTAATCGTGGATGCGGCGGTGAAATTTGCATGCTAAAGCATTACCGAGAACATCCGAGAACATTGTGTTGTGCTTCCAAGCTGTCTTGGCGTAACAGGTAGAGCGTTAGACTCGAAAGTGGAAGGCCGCTGGTTCTAATCCGTCCAGCGCCAAAAATTTTGTACGCTGTGTTTCAATGTCGAAAAAACTTTATGAACGGGCTTCGTTGTGGACGTAATCTCAAACCCGACCACAAACTCTTCTCCTTTATATAATAAGACCAGCCGTTCGAAGAGCCCTACGGGCTCTTCTCCGACTGGAGGAATCGGCCTTCGGCCGATTGTTTCCCTATTAAAAAAAAACGGATTGCTACAATTTAAAAAGTTAACTCTTGTCTCTTTCTCCTCCCACACATTCACACTGATTGTGAAAACGTATAATAATCAGTTTGGATTTTGGATCACCACTCGACTAATGCTACCATGCAAATTTGCTATTGAAGGTACCCTATGTAGGGCAGAGGATTATCCTTGTGATAAGCTAGCATAGCTCAGTAGGTAGAGCACGTTGGACTGCGAAGCGAGAGATTGCGTGCTGCTGTGGGTTCGAATCCCGCCAGCGGCAAAGATTTTGTATGTTCTCGTTCGATTGTGAATAGAAAATTTTCTTTATGAAAGGATTTCGTTGCGTGCATACAAACAAAAGACCAAGTAAACTCTTCTCCTTTATATCTTATTATATAAAGGAGAAGAGTTTGTCACGGGTTTGTTTTTATGTGCACAACGAAAGCTGTTCATAAAGAAAATTCTTCGGTCGAAAGAGCATACAAAATCTATGTCGCTGGCGAGATTCGAACCCACAGTAGCGCAACAACTTCTCGAGTCACAGTCCAGCGCTCTACCAGTTGAGCTATGCTAGCTTATGATACGGACCGTCTGCGCTACATAGAGTACCTTCAATGGCAAATTTGCATGGTGGCATTAGCGAATGGAGATGCAGACTCATATTATCCGTTTCCCCAATTATAAATGACTTTGTAGACGTGTGAGTGTTTTAAATGGGGAAGCAATCGGCCGAAGGCCCATTCCTCCAGTCGGAGAAGAGCCCGTAGGGCTCTTCGAACGGCTGGTAATAAGATAAATCAAACCCTAACATATTGCGCAAATGGATTGGGTCACTCAATTTGCCTTTAGCAATAGCCTATACAGAACTCACATCAGTCACACTACAAAGTATAGATTAAGATTATTATCCACACTGATACTACACAATGCAGAAAATTACACTCTACATTCTTCTTTTTTTTCTTTTTTTTCTAATACAATATCATTTTTAGATTTATAGCATTGTATATATCAATTTTTTAGTTTTTTAACGCTCGAAATATCCTTGATTTTCATGCTGTTTATAACAAAGGGCTAAAGTGCCAATGACCAGTTTTATTAAATGAAAAAAACGGACCACTGTTGACCATTTCGTATTGATTTATGAACGTTTTGATGTCCAATTTTTATCACGATATTCAAAGGGAATGTGTGATCTTTCCCACTTTACAGTATTGCCATGCAAGGGCCTATGGCCTATTTTTCCATCCGAGTATTGCATCACCCTGTATATTTTGTATGATCCTGTTGTTATAAACTTTCGCATAGTCCCACGGATCTGACATGTAACGGAGTCGGCAACCAAATTATAACATCTCAATTCCGGGTATAAATGGAGGGTCAGAACTCGGAGTTGAGCAAGCCAAATAGGACCCACTTGGTGATGGTTCACGGTTTTTTCGTGGGCCTGCCCATTTGGTGACCACTTCGTGACCATGTGGTGACCAAATTTTGTCGAAAACCGTCATCAGCTGGCCAGCAAATGGTCACTAAACAGTGATTAACTGGTTCTTTCGGTGACGGGCCAGCGACGGTTTTTCTATGGTTTCGTGAATTATTCCGTTTCTTGTGTACCTGGAGTCGGGGAAGAGCCCGCGGCGGCCCTTCACCCGCATGGTATTCTATAAGCCGCGGAAGAAGCACAGCCTCTCATGCAAACCATGCTAATTTGTACTTTTCCATGCTAATTCATACTGTATTTTTTTGTTTTCTCCAAGTATTAGAACGTTTCCAAAATGTCCATCCCGAACGATGAATTTGCATGGTTTCCTTTCGGAAAATCAATCCCGAACGAGCCCTCAAGCGCATCTGCATTCCCTTTTTGCACATGTGAGTGAAGAGCTTCATAGATATTATAACTAACAATATGTTATAGTGCGGACAGCTCAAAAATCAAGTAGATCTGCCCATTTGTCTATCCGAGAAATGAGACTGAAAAAGTTTGAAAGGTCCCCGACTGTCCGCCCGCTTTGCAAACAAAAATGCGCGAATGTTCACACGATTGTAGATTTACTCTATCTTTATCACTTTACGTTTCTGCCAATGTCTGTCTCCTCTCTCTCTCTCTCTCTCTCTCTCTCTCTCTCTCTCTCCTCTCTCTCTCTCTCTCTCTCTTTTCTCTCTCTCTCTCTCTCTCTCTCTCTGCACTTTCGAGCTTTACCCTTTACCCTATGTCCTATGTTTGTATGCATACAGTCTGTCAACTTGAGTGATGTGTTCATTCGCTTCCGTCATAGAATTAAAAAAGGAAGGAGTGTTTAAATAATTTAATCAACACTTACTGCTTTTCTTTAACTTTAATTATGTTCTAATATCTGCTCTCGTACAGTTTAGGAGCATGAGTCAATAAGTATGGCCTGAAGCTTATTGTTAGCACGAAGCCATCATGTGTGAGGCAATGTGTGAGGCAATGCGACAATGTGTGAGTCCATGTATACCCAGCTTAGTCGATCATCACATACATTCACTAGCCATTCTACTTGATTCGACATGCAACGTCCATCGTTTATGTGACAATGTGTGAGACAATGTAACAATGTGTGCGACCATGTGAGAGTCCATGATTTGATCATTAGTTCCAGTTGGACCGATCAATCTTAAATCTTCTCTAGTTTCTTGGCATTCCCTCACAATCAAAAATCCTTCACAAACAGCCGCTACTTATTCCGATATGTCACACTGTTCTTATGCGAGATTTTGTGATTATTTGACCTCGATATTTCTCCCAATGATATATTTGCTTATCTTTTTATCAAGCAAATGTGCAATTACAGCCAGTAATTTATGGCCAATTATCGTTATCTTGCAACTTCCTTGCGTGTGCCTTGAAACGTTGCGTTGTTATTTATGGGCAATTAACTTGCAAATATCGCGGATTGTACCATTTTTAGAGAATCGAGCTGCAGACCGTACGGTAAAATTATTCATCAATACAGTTTTTCAACGTCACCTATTTTTCTTAATGACTTAAAGCGAATTAGCGGTCGGCCTCAACAAAAAATAGAAAAAGAGGAGGAGTAAACAACCGCGCGTTGATTGCATTTAAACCGTGCGTTTTTTTTGCTTATTTTACTAGCAAATTCAAAATATTTTGTCAACATTTCGTCATTTGGATGCCGCGAAATGTTTAATTATTTCAAATTTCTAGTTTTTTCAGCTATTTTACTAGGTTTTCCGCCATGTGAGGATTTTTCCATACAAAATCAAGCAAAATTCTTAGTTTGCACACATTTTTTTGTAATACGCACTTATTTGTTTGTGTTTTTACATTTATTTTCGTTGATAACTGTTTTAAACTATTTTTGGTGAAAACCCCAAACCGGGTGATATTTCGCTTTAATGATGTCTCAAAATCCATACATCACTACTTTGCCAGTACTATTCATCCGTTTTCAAAATCCCATCATTTCTGAACCAAAAAAAGTTCATGCGATCTGTGTGCAATCTGAAGCTTCAACTTGAAATGACCGCCGTTATTTAAACGCTCAGTGATTAAACTTTGTGCTCGGCAATTAAAACGAGCATTAAAGTTGAAACTCTTCTAACAGAGGCCAGACACAGCCAAGCATTGGGTTTAGCAATTTGGAGTTTGGACCTTTCGGGTCACGGGCCCGCTTCAGAGGCCATGTTCACCACTCCGATTACCTCGGGGAAATGTTCCCTAGGGAAAGAAAATATCATTCTAATGTGAGACACGCAGAGAAAAAGACGGAAATCCCCATGAGGAATTGAGTGGTGAATATGGCATCTGTAGTATACTGTGTCTTGTGCGTTTATATATTGTTTCAGCAGCTCCTTTTCATAGTTGTTTCTGCTATATTGTCATATTGTCACATATATTCTCTCATGAATTGTCCCGTATACTTTTCACACACTTGTTCATGCATTGTCACATGTATTGTCACACATACTTTCACAACATCGTTTGCACACAGATTCTTTCACGTATTCTCGCATATTCGATCGTATACAAAACACTCAACTCCACAAGAGTGTCTTCACTTTCTAGTTTTGTCTATTGAAGGGCACAGAAAAACCCAAAACTGCAAATTAAGTTAAAATGGGTTATTGTTTATTCTAAAGCATCTATCAGGACATTCAACTCCCACGTAGCTTCTGTTAGAATCAAATTTTAGTTATCCATTTTATCCCTGCCATTTACGCCTTGACTCGTTTTTTCTCAAAACTCATGCTGGCTTTCAAATCTTGGAATTCAACACTTGGGTTGGTTGAGATTTGCGATCCATGTCATCTTTATTACTGACAAGTGCCAGAGAGAGAGAGAGAGAGAGAGAGAGAGAGAGAGAGAGAGAGAGGAGAGAGAGGAGAGAGAGAGAGAGAGAGAGGAAGAGAGAGAGAAGGAAGAGAGGGAGAGAGAGAGAGAGAGATAGAAAGGAGGGAGAGGGAGAGAGAGGCAAGGGAGAGAGAGAGAAGGGCAAGGGAGAGGGAGAGAGGGAGAGAGAATAATAAAGAGGGACATATCATCTTCTTTCGCCTCGCACATATTCAATTTTCCTCTCGCCGGTTCTTAACTGCAACTCAACACACACAGATGTCCATCTCTTTATCGCAGGAGGATCCTCTCTCTCTTTCTCTCTCTCTCTCTCTCTCTCTCTTTTTTCTCTCTCTATTTCTCTTTCCGTCTCCTCCCTCTTTTTTTCTCTCTTATCCCATTCCCTTTTGTTCCCTCCCTCTCTATCTTTTCATTTCTCTTTTTGTGCTTTGAAATGTGTCAAAAACGTCTTCAAGGATAAAAATGATAGTTTCTTTTAACTCTTTCTTCTTCTCATATTTACTTCGGCTATATCAGAAACAAGATTTTTTTTAAGTTCCTCGTCTTTTTTTATGAAACAAGTGATTTAGGCTCAGCCTGAGCTTAGGCTAAGCCTGAGCCCTAAGCCTAAGCCTGAGCCCAAGCCTAAGCACGAAATACTTTCGTTCAACTGCTTGTTTGATTACAAAGTTAGCCCATACGACTGACTTACTCATTAGTTTTTCTTCATCTCTCTCTATCTCTATTTCTCGCTGTCTTATCTGAATATCACACCTCTCTGTAACTTCTCCCTCCCTCTTTATCGTCCTCTCTTCAAAAATGATAAATATTATTGTATGTTTAGTTTGGAATACTTGATATGAAATGAGCGTTTTTATGAGACACCCTCTTTTCAATGAAAAGAGCCTGTAACCAGGGGCAGTGCATATTTTTTTGACAGATTTCAATATTATCTTGTTCGTAGAACATCCAGAGTATGAGCACGAGCTTGAGCCTAAGTCTAAGCCTAAGCATAAGCATAAGCATAAGCATAAGCCTAAGCCTAAGCCTGAGCCTAAGCCTAAGCCTGAACCTAAACCTGAGCCGGAGCCTAAGCCTAACAATAAGTCAAAGTCCAATCTAAATCCTCAGAATGCAGGCCTTCCTATGATGGAGATGGTTGCCTAAATATTGAGAACAATGCGTCGGTCCCGAGAGGCGATGATTCGATGAAAACCTGTAAATAAACGAAACAAATTAGGACATATTTCCACCGCACACATATATTGTGCTAATCACATATTAGTTTGTTCTGATTTTAAATCTGGCCTACTGCCAATTTCTCTATTCATTTTGCTCTTATTTTAAGCTTAAAATTCAGTTTCGATTTTTCCTCGCATATCTTTGACCTTTCATCTCGTTACAAGATGCATATGGCCATATGGGCGATCTGAGGAATAACTCATTTTATATCAGCGTGGTCGACGAAAGCGCCTGGTTTGACTTTTGAACTTGAGAAAACTCTAAGGAAAATGAAATTTTAAAGCGGATTGCATGCGGTTTATGAGATACATCACTGGAACACTACATCCTTTGTGTGCATAAAATATCATATGTAACGTTACCGTTCAGGCGGACATAGAAAATTTCAACATACCTAATGTAGTATAACTTTATCAAAATTACCGTATCGTATCAAACCGTATCAAAATTAATTGTATACAAGGAGAACTAATTAGAATTCGTAGATGTACTTCAATCCTTTTAGCTTTAAACTTAAACTACAAGAATTTTACAAAAAACTTCGAAGTAATGGTTACCCATGCCAAATTATCAAAACAACATTTAAAAAAACTTTTCATAAATACCCTATAATTATGTACATCCAAGCACTACATCCACGTCACTCTGCACCTTTGTGCCTTTGTTGACAAACAAATGAGCTAAGTCTATGTTTCCTTTCTTTTCGATAACACACTACCGTAGTCCAGCCATCGCTGTACATTTACCCTAGCTATGCGGCCAGTTACCCTTTCCACTGATCACTGTTATGCCTTGCACCACACTTATTGATCTGCCGACTACATATATTCCTCACCGCTGTATTGTTAAAGTTGGTAAGTACAAGTTTTAGTTACTTTTTCGGCGTTTTTTAAGCGTTTTTTGTTTCTTACTTTTCAGGAGATTACTTCTCTTTTTATTATTCTTGCACTAGTATATATGTATTATAGTTTTCCTTTTATTTCACAAATCATGTAGTAACTCACGGTCCCTTGTTAGCATGATGGTGTCCTTACCGCACCAACAGCATAGGGCACCTTTTGGTTTGTGAGCTAATGGCCACTAGCTCAAGAGCTTTTCTTTCCTTGGCCCCAAGGTTCGTTGACCCAATAAACATTTATTATAACTCGAGAATTGTAACTTCCGAAAACCAACTCTCATGAATTTTATGCATCATTTTTGCCGCGCAAAATGTTTATCTGTTAGAAAATAATGTCAAAAGTATTCTCGAGTACATTTCATATTCCGTGAGCCGAAAACATTCTCAAAACGGAAATATGTTGCATTGGGTTGCGTGCGTTTTTGGCCTGGAAATCGTAAATATTCAATGATTCAATGACAATTTCAAAAAATTATTTTTGCCGCAAATTCGCGAATAGCACGCAAACTCGTCAACCTCTCGTGGAGAAATTCTATTTTTATACGTTATGATTGTTATTTTATCTATATTTCCGTCGATTTAATTTGCGCTGTACAGTGATAGGATTAACTTTAGGATAGTGGGATAAATATACCCTTTTAGCTAAATCGAAAGGTACAAAAACGGAAATATTCCCCATACTTTGTGCATTCCATAACCGGGTCTTGTCTATTTAAAGCACTGAATTCTATTTAACTTCTTTACTGGTCGCGTCGCCGCGGTGGGACGCTCTCTAGATGTGCGCATGAGGTGCGCCAGAGGCGAGCCGTAGGGTATTGCACACCTTTTCATTGTCTGTGCAGTGCACGTTGTGGTGCCAAAAAAAAATAATTTTTGTTAGTCATTCTATTATACGTGTTCACAATACTACAACCTCCAGATGACATGCGTGCAATGTAGTTTGGTTGCATCTTATGGTGTTACTCATCTCGTTCTTAAAGGATCGCAGTCACTTCAAATTCGCCTTTTTACTTCAATTATCTATAAACATGAAAAAGCACCTAGAAAAATACCATTCCGGTGTTAATTTACTGAAAAATTAACCCAGGGAAAGAAATCCCCTCGGTTGCGTTCTAATTACGTACAGTATGACAACGACAACTGAGACAATAGAGCAGACACTTTCCCTCTTCCCCGGTTTTTCTTTGTTTTGTCATCATTGGCAACCGGCCAAGTCCCGTTGCGATTTAGAAAACACCCCATTTTGTCAAAAATCAGAACTCAATACAAGGGATTTCTTTCCCTGTGATAAATGTTCCGTAAATCGGTATTGGAAAGGTATTTTTCTAAGTATCTTTTTATATATATTGATAAGTGAAGTAAAAATGCGAAATTGAAGTGACTGCGATCCTTTAAATAATATTAGTATCACATTGTCCTTCTTATTGAAATGTTGCGAGATGCATCCTGCCACAAACAGGCGACCTTCTTTAGATGTTTTCTGCATGAATCTATTTGAGAAAATCACTTCCGGCTCGGTTTAGCGTTAGGATAATTGAATTGTGGAAAGTGAATAAAGGAGGAGCGTTGAGATTTGGACTTCACTGGGATACTGACAATTGGTATTTAAAGCGAAATGCTAGCCCCTTTGGAAAATTTGCATATGATAAGCAATCGTACAAAATTAGCATAGGATACATAGGATTTGCTTATCATATGCAAATTTTCCAAAGAGGTTAGCATTTCGCTTTAACGAGGCTCGCGTACGTAACCTACCTAGATATACGTATTGTAAATGTCTTCAAATTGTGTTCACAATTTAGTTTTTTTTTCTTTAAAAAAGTGACCTTCGCAAATGTGAATCACCTTTGTAAATTGATTTTTTTTCCTTTTTCCCTGTATCGCATACCATTTTTGTTGCGCTCCACCCTCGCACACACTTTGTGTGCCGCGACGTTCTCGCGCGATTAGTGCGCCGTGCTCACCGGCAACTATAGTGAGGTCAAACATTCTAGCTCCCTCCCAAAAAAAATAATTGCATTTGCAGGTTGTCCTCTTGTTTTGTATCAAGTCTTCACTTTGACCACATTCTATTTTCAGATCATTTTCGCAACACACTGAATCCATGCTAATTAGATTCCGCACACATCGTGAATAAATTATATTTTTGACACTTGCGGCTAACAGGTTCATTAGGTGGCCAATTGACAGAACAATTGCGAATTATAGGAATTCTAAATCTCTAAGAAATTAAAGCGATACATCTGTTGTATGAAAATGAATACGCTGCATGATAATACAGCGTCCAGTTTACCTTTAAAAACCGGATGTTATACCTCTTTAAAGAATAATGAACTCCAAATTAGCACGCTTTGTTTGACAGTGTTTCACAAGCCTCATTCCTAGAAAGGCCAAATGCTATCGTACCATGTAATTGCTTTTGTGATCGGAGGGTGAACCATTTTTTATGGGCCTGAACCCTTAACCCTTTGATTTTGGTCCACTGAGAGTGCAGTGGCATGAACACTGGGAGTATGCTCCCAGCCTCCCAGTGAGAGCAGATGGAAATACAGGGATCATGCGGATCACCGACACGCAGAGGCAAATTCTACCAACGATGCTCCCAAGTAGATATATCCGAAGCCTAGTAACGTTGCATCTTTTATGTTAAAGGAGGAGGCTCACGAGAATGAAGTGCTCAAATAGTTTCCTTTTATCGAAGCATGATGGGTTTATCTTCCAAAAAACAAGCATTATAAGGTTCAGCGCTTTAGTTTGGAGGAATTAATTAATCTAAAGAACTCGAAGTCAAATAAAATAACCTATCGTATGCAAGGTAGACTTCAAAGCTAAACATGCAAATTTACAAGTCATTTTGCAAGCCAGCACAAAATTTGCATGCCCACTATGGAAATCAAATATTTACTACGACCCAAAATTTTGATAGAATTCATAGTTTTATATTGATTTGCTCCTTCCAATTAAAAGCTTTTGCTTTATAAAGCATGTCTTTCGGAATTTAATACCATCATCTTTCCGAGAAAAGGAAACTATTTGAGCACTTCATTCTCGTGAGCCTCCTCCTTTAAAGGGAATATGTAGGCCCTTTTGGAAGTTAAGCTGTGTTAATAGAATGCGTACAACAAAAAAAGTTGTCAAACGTGTGTCAATGGAGCAAATTTTAACTTTGCATGCGGATATCGGCAAATAGCAAGATTCAATATGCAGGGCATGCAAATTCGAAGTTACATATTCAGTCGTCTATTTAATGCATTCTGGTATGGAAACGCCAGTTACCTGTTCTTTTTTTTGCACCAGTATTCGCTTTAAAGCGAATACTGGCCGGTTTTTGAAACACATCCAGAACACCAGCAATCTTATGCAGCATATGCAAAGGGGTTTAAATTAGAATAAAAAATCAAGCTAAATTCGAGCAAATTAACATAAATAGGTAATAATTCAGTTGTCCACGATACATTTCAAAAACTGGCCGGTAAACAGTTGTGATCTACGTTGCTTCAAATTTATCACAAGCATGACCATAACAAGACATACACTTTCTATTTAAGTCGTGTAAACGTAAACTATCCTCATACTTTCAAAAGATATGCTTCTGTTTAATCAGTGAAGAGTGGTCGTTTCTTCCCTTACACGATGATATATTCTGCATTGTTTTATATGACGCACATGGTCTTAGATCTACTAAAACATCCCAGGAACTAATTATTCACTGAAGCTAATTGGCTTAAATATTTGGTGAATTAGCTCTTTTAATTGCCTACTCAAGTATTAATGGAAACATGTAGCGGACTACATTCACCACGTGTTGGTTGATCTCATACATCTTCGCCTTGTGTTGCTGCAGGCACAAGAACTTGGGGAACTTTTCCTTGGGGAGGTTTGGAACCCTCGGTGAGGTTTACATTTCACTTCCCTGAAACCTGGTGAGACTCTTCCAGTGTAAATATGTCGAGCTTCCCCAGGAAAAGATTATGCTGCGAATGAAAAAAAATTATGAAGGGTTTATTTCTCTGAACATACAAGGCAGCAAAGTTAAAGAAATAATAAAAAGTGTAGGTGAAATAACTTAGCCGAATGCACCACAGTTCCTTTCTCATAAAAGATCTGGAATTTTTTTCGATAAATGGACTATCCAGTTTATCCCTTTGTTTGCCATTCAAAAATCCTTGTATATTGCTCAACTCGTGACTACTAATCCCTTTTTCGACTAGTTGAAGAAGTACGAGTGAGTACTACTTACGTCCAAGTACTGAGTATGAGTGCAGATCAACTCTCTCTCCCCCTCTCTCTCTCGTTCTCCTTCTCTCTCTTACTCCATGTTTCTCTCTCTCTCTCTCTCTCTCTCTCTCGTTAGCTTGCAATCAGAAAATTGGCCGTTCCAGATGCACATCGTGGATTCTCTCGCTGACCACACAATGTTTCCTCCTCCTCTTCATTTAATTGGGTTCGGCTTCTGAAGACAGAGAAAGAGAGAGAGAGAGAGAGAGAGACAGACAGAAAGAGAGAGAGAGAGAGAGAGAGAGAGAGAGAGAGGAGAGAGAGAGCAAGAGCGGAAAACCTTACCTGAAAGGCAGAGAACTAGAGCCCCTTGCAAAGAAACAACATTGTGGTCTCTGTGAATGTAAATGACTCTCCTACATTTATAATAAGGGCAAGCCCCGGCGATCATTAAAGCCATTAGGCTCATTAGTTATTCCTCTTATTGCGCCGAGAGATGTGTGTTTTGCAACTTTAGGTTTTGCAACTTGATACAATTTTGTTGATGCGACCTTACAATTAGTCATTAGACATTAGTGCTCAATGGCTTTATTTATGCCTTAGCTTAAAGAATCGTCTAGCAGTGTTTATGTCTAAAAGAAGCAGTGAAGCTGGTGCGCGCGCCGCTCCGGTCTCGCACACGTTTCGGCGCTCAAATATTATTCATTGTTCAATAGCTTAGTATGTATTTTCTCTTTCCTTAAAGCATACCGGCCGGTTTTTGAAACGTATAGTGGAGAGCTGAATAATTCTTCCGTATTTATGCTAATTTGCTCGAATTTGGCTCGATTTTTTATTCTAATGTATGGACATGTGCATAAGCTGCATAGGAACATGAGTGCACTTGTGTGCTCGATGTGTTTCAAAAACCGGCCGGTATTTCGCTTTAACGTAAGCTGTACGTGCATTTAACCTCTCATGTTAAATGTCTCTTATTTTCTCGCTTCCTTTCTCACCTTTATAAATTCTCAGAATGGGCGTTTGGTCTTTTCAAAATTAAATCCGCAAATTCAACATTGGAGATCAGGACCCTTTTTTGTTTCTCTGGTCCCACTTTGATGAGATTTGCATTCAGAAAATTAAGGGCGGAGGGCAGAAGCTTAGCATACAGAAAGAGGGTGGTCTGACGATTAAAGCGGTCGAACATCCGGTTTTTTGAAACGTATGTTGGACAGCTGTATTCCCATATGATGTATGCAAATCAGTATAAAATCACGAATATCGCGCAGTTATTTGCATACCCAATACACTCATGGGAATACAGCGTCCAAATTACGTTACAAAAACCGGCTGTTATATCGCTTTAAAGATTTTAGTTCCTAGAATAGGGACGTTATGTGAATTTGACAAAAAAAAAGTGTTTTTAATATTTTTTGTGCTTTTTGTGACCCGACAGACGTTGGATTCGACTTTCAGCTCATATAACCCTATGTTTCAAACACGCTAGAAATTATAACTCTTTTTGAAATTTTAATAATAGTGTTAAAAAGTAAAAAATTTCAGCGCAGCACTTTTAGGACAACACATAATCTTCGATCAGTTATATCGTTTATACGAAAACCACATTACATGTAATGTATAAATACACGACAATATGTGTTTCCTTTGAAAATTTTGTTGAAAAAAACGAGACAAATGCGCCTTGATTGACAGTTATTTGGGATTTGACATTTTATGTACATCTTGAGGATGTGGACAACAGTACATATGTTGGATAGAAATTGTACAGGCTTATTTTATAAAGTGACGAATCAGTTTTTGATTAGCAAGAATCGAACCTCAGCTGCTCTCAGGAGCTTTATTTTTCTGTGCGCCGTATGTGTGCCATGATTCATTTAGCCGCACCGCGTGTACCTTGTACCCTTTTGGTGCGCGGCGCAACCGCCATTGATAGCCGATAACTCCCCGTTTGCTTGAACATTTCGTGATATTTTATTCATTAAATTACTACTTTTAAAAATTTCGGAATATAAAGAACACATGTCTGGCATGGTTCAATTCGGGTCAATTTAAAATTCGATACCTTTTATATAGTATTTCGCCGCTGCGCACTTCGCCCAGTTTTCGCCAGACACTAGCCTAGTGCGCCCGGCGAAAACGCGGCGCACCAACGGCGCAATGTGAAAATCCATGCAGAAACAGATAAAAAGTGTGCGCGGCTCTTTCGCCCAATCTTCGCCCGGCGCTTTCGGTAGTCAGTGCACTCGCCCGTGGCGAGAGTCCGGCGAAAACGGGGCGAAGTGGCGAGGCGAAACCCAGGCCTTTTTTCGCCGCACGCCAACCGAGTTTCGTCAGAGTGTGAATAGTTTTTTATTATTTTCTTCTCCTCTTACAATTAGAATAGATAGGTCGAATAGATTTTTCCAGCCCTTCTTTCCGTCTTTCAATTATTCCCTTGCCTTTTCTTATTAATATTATTGCCATTTTTTTATTCAAAAAACGCGCATGAATGGCAACAATTATCGCATTTTTTTTTAGATTTTTTCAATTAATATCTTAGACAGAAGGCAGGCATTTCTGAAAAATCAGAACAATAAAAGAATTTAAGCTGAATTAAAATTTAAAGCGAAATACCGGCAGTTTTTTGAAACGCATTGTGTACACCATTAATTATGCAGCTTATGCAAATGACCATAAATTAGAATAAAAAATCGAGCTTAATTCGAGCAGCTTTGCATAAACACGTGAGAATTCAACGGTCCTGTGATGCGTTACAAAAACCGGCTGGTATTCCGCTTTAGGGCCATAAGTAAACGCTTGTTACGGTTACTGTCACTCTAGGTCTCTACGTCTCTAGCCCAATTAGCCTATTAGAATACTGTTGTAAACAGTAGCGGAAAAGCAATTCTGCGCTAATTTAAAAGATGGAAAATATAATATTATGTATCTATTATCGATATCCATTATTATAATTTCACTGTAACCAAGCATGATATAACTGAAGTTACCACAAAAATACTATCCAGACAAACCCCAGATACCCAGACATCTCGTTCATTTGCAGCAGTTTTATGCGTTTTCCCAAATAATTAAGTTTTGTTTTTGTTTTTGTCTTTCCGTTCATATCTCTATCTTTTCCCATAATAGAATTGAGTTTTAATAAGGAGTGGCCAGAAATGCTTCATTCCTTTTTTCTATTCATTTTCCCATTATTATATAGCAATTATCGGTTTTATGACGAAAAGTGGCAACATAACATAGATAAATACAGCTGTTGGATGTCTGGCAAAACTAGGAACTTTATAGAGGACGTAGCCACGATACTATGGTAAATAATTAATGATTTCATAATTATATTAAGCATGAAGGAACCTAGAATAAGTTTGTTTTGGCTGATCATAACACGGTGCACGTATGCAGCAGTCAGGTGGGTCCTAATTTAACTTGTGAAATTGTTTCTGTCCTCACCCTTTCTTTATACTTAACGTACATTCGATAATTAGTTAACGTATTATTGTATGCATATTTTCAATAATGGCGCGGCACTGTCATCGCACACTGGTTTCGGTGCAAAGTACTGGACGAAATATGCCGAATTTGCAGAAATATAAGTGATTTTTTTATCTCCAGTCATCTGAATTCTTGCATAGCTACATGGATATTGCTATCGTTTAAAGGCTCAGACAGCCTTATACTAATACCAATAAACGAATAAAGTAGGTTTTATATTCTCTGAATATGTTCCTGTATGGGGTCCTTATATTTTTCTTTGCAGAGCAGTAAGGTAGACAGAGAGGGAGAGAGAGATAGAGATAGAGAGAGTGAGGGAGCAAAAGAGCAAGAGTTCCATAGCGTAAATAATCAAAAACATATCAGTAATACGCCATCCAATCAGGCAAGCAAAGCGCATAGCTCCAACGTCAGCACTGCGCTCCAGTGGCGCTCACTATTTGTACCGCTACAACATGGCGCCCGTTTGGCGAACCTTTGGCGAAGTGGCCTCCTAACAATGGCGTCGTCGTGCCATACGACCTTTTACAGTGAAATGAACGGCTTCCCGCAAAACATTTTTGTTGACGCGCAATATTCTACCATATGATGATGATCATTTTTACGCAGCACAATGTGCACATAATAGAAAAATTAGGATAAATGAAAACGTCTGTTCATCTTCAGTGTTATTCATATACATATGATAAGTATAGCTTATAATCTATACGTTTTTTTTATCATTAGTACCGATTAATGAATGTTTCTGATATTTAAATACTGCCCTGTTTTTTAACCGCGTCGTGGACAACTGAATTTCTATGTATTTATGCTAATTTTCTCGAATTTAGCTCGATTTTTTTATTCTAATTTATGTTCATTTGCATAAGCAGCACAATCATGCTGGTCAACTGATGTGTTTCAAAACCGACCGGTATTTCGCTTTAAGTCAGACGTCTGGGCTTAGGCTCGAATTATTTTTTTCTTATCAGCGTTATGCATGGAATTAGCTCTTTAAAATCAGACTCGTCTAGTGTTAATCTGAAAAGTACGCGAAACTTGTGTGGCACACTCTCATCAAAGGCCGCAAACAATTCTCTTTTTTTTTGGGAAAAATCAGTTCTTTTTACATCGCTCTATAGAAAATAATCCCAAATAATTTATGTTTACCCAACGTCAATGACTAATTAACTTAATTTTATTAATCCACCGATACTCGTATTGAAAGCTGATTGTATAATGCAGCGACTTCTCAATTCTCTCTCTATTTGTGTCTCTCTCCCTTCTCTCTCGCTCGCTCGCTCGCTCTCTCTATCTGTGTCTCTCTCTCTCTCACTCTCTCTCTCTCTCTCTCTGTCTCTGTTTCTTTAGATTTTAAAGAATTTTGAACAAATGTACATCAAAATGCCATCACCGGCTAAGCGAATATCATATTACCTTCTATGTATCTTAAAGGAGGAGACTCACGAGAATTAAGTGTTCAATTTCTTTCCTTTTATCGAAAGATGATGGTGTTAGCTTCCAATAAACATGCCTTATGAAGCACGATCTTTTGTTTGGAAGGAATGAGTGAATATAAAGCTTTGAATTCTATCAAACTTCTTACCGTAATCGAATTTGTGATGTCCCGGGATGTTTCGGGATGTCTTGGGATGTCGTGGGATGTCCTAGGATGTCTCGTGATGTCCTGGGATGTTTTTGGTTGTCCTGGGATGTTCTGGGATGTATGTCCACGGGATGCACCTCTATCTTATCCAATAAACACCCTGCCCTAGGTTTTTGTCGATCGTTAATATTGGTGCATCCATAATATAAGTAAAACGCGTCTATTAGTATTTAGTTATTCAATATTTAAACAAATATTTTAATAATTCACGGTTCGACGCAACTGCTCCTGATACATATTTCATGTGCTCTAGAACACGTCTTCAGGTAACATGATATTTAACATGTCTGCGAGTCTACGTTCAATTTTCGTTTTGGTCATTTTATTTGGAAGAACATCAGACTCCCACACTTTGCCAACAATTCCCAGCTCAAGATCCCAGTTCGATTCCCAAGATTTTATGCATAAGACTCCGGGGGGGGGGGATTTTCTAACCAATATTCGCAGCGAAGACCGTACAGCGCGAAAATTTGCCCGGGGCGCGGCCTACAAAAAACGGATGGCCCAGGAGTGGCGGCGCACCCATTTCGGCCTGGGGTAGGCCGCGCACCGGCGCAGTGTGGGCCTGGTGTAGTCCTGAATACGGCGATATTCAACTGTTGGGTGCATTTGTGTTCGCGTAACCTCGCCTACACCGGGACCACATCAAGCGCACCAGTCGCCCGCTTTTACTGTGGCTCTCGTAACTCTTTCCCTTTTATGCGCTAGGTGTAAGCGAGGTGTCGGCGGCGCACCATTTTCGGGCCCAGTGCAGGCCGTGCACGTGCCAAGGTAACGTAAGGGTCGTAAGGGCAACGTAAGGTTCATGTAGCTTCCTCATTGGAGAAATTGCAGGAGAAGGCTCCCAAAGTTTCCCATACATTTATTCTATATATGTGTCGCTTCGGACGCGGCCTAAGCATTTCTTTACTCTCTGGGCATTTCACACAATACTAGCTAATATATATAATTAACTCTTTTTTGGTCTTCTATATATTTCAAGAAAACTCAATTATTCTTTCCTAGTATACATACAGTGCAGCGCATAAGTATATGGGCACCCAAAAAATCGTGTTTCTACTAGGTTTGGAGGAAATCTAATGCAACCACTAAATCAAGCATCGCCAGAAACCCAAACAAAATGATTTTCAGCATAAAGAATAAAAAAATTATTTAATTATATTAATTTTAATGACGCCAAATTGAAAGCCAAAAAATGAAATCCATAGCTCGCACAAACCATTTATATTGTCTTGTAGATCTTTTCATGGCGAGAATTTCTGTAAAAAAATTATAATTTTAGGCGTACTCCGAAGGAAGTTACGGCGTCTTGAAGTGCGCTCGAATGAGCTGTTTTGATCGAATGAGCTGTTTTGAAACTAAGCTTCGCAATTGCCTAACTTCAAGACGCCGTACCGTCCTTCGGAGTACGCCTAAAATTATAATTTTTTTACAGGAATACTCGTCATGAAAAGATCTACAAGATGATGTGGGTGGTTTTTGCGGAATCTGGATTTCAGTTTTTTTACTTAAAGTGTGGGGCAATTAAAATTAATATAATTTAAAGAAAAAATTACTATTTATGCTGAAAATCATCCTGTTTTGGTTTGAGGGCATTCTTGATTTTAGTGGTTGCGCTAGACCTTGTAGAAACACATTTTTTCGCCCCTGCCTCAATACATATGACGCGGCATTTTTTGGGGTTTCATACCCTAATTGTCCCTAATTTGCCTGAAACTTCTGATTTTTTGCTGAATTTTTTTGTCACTAGGTTTTTGGCCATCCCCGATTTGGTAGGATGGTTGATTTTCTCAAAAAGTGCTTTTTAGTACTAGATTTGGGGGTGCCCGTATACATATGCGCTGCACTGTATATACTCCAGTCAACTATGTTACTACGTAATTCATTAGTATTGGACAACAAACTACAAACTACAGTATGTATTTTTTTTAATAAATAAATGTTGCGTATTTTGATCTCCGTAAACGGGAGTGACTCCCCTCCCTTGAGACATTTACGCAAATGATCTAGATCTCTTTTTCATATATATTTTAAAATTTTGAAATTACGTGGCCCTGTTGAGGGTAATGACTAATTTGCATATTGAATTTAGAAATTACAGACCAATAAGATAATGATGACGTTGCATAGGTCTTCCACCGTATCTACCAGATCCACAGTATCTATTCAAATGTGTGAATTAGAATATTAGAATAGCACGTATCACCTTTGAGCCTCAAGATAAGAACGTTGTTATTTGATCACTCATTTTTTCTAATTTTCTTTATAACATTCTAGTTTTTTCAAGCCCGACTATTGTTTAGACATTCTCCTAATTAGCTAAAATTCTTTTAGAGCAATTTGAATAAAATGTTTACGAGGACTGTTTTACCAAAGAAAAAAAGTAAATAAATTCCCAAAAAAAAAATGTCTGCTTATGACGTTTACTTTGCAGAATTTTAATTTTGAAGAGAGGCGGTTGGTTTTTATCATTAAAAGTGTTTCACGTTTCACCGATATACGCGCGGCGTTTTCTAGTGACTGTAATACAATTCAAGGGGTTGGCCTTAGATACTGGTAGTTTTCTACGGAATCTTTATCATTTAGCTTTAAACTTACCCTAAAGCTTACAGAAAACTTTATTAAGGAACTAATTACAAGAACCGCTACAAAATAACCCGTTTCATCGACTGGATGTTTTGCTGTATTCTAATTCTTGACCAGTTAGCTACCGTAGTTCCTTCACGGACGCCGCGAATGACGTCAGTACCGTGATGTTCCCTTATAAAACAAACATTATAGTCTAAAATCCAAAGGCTCTAAGTAATTCGTGTGTTTGTATATATGCGCACTAGACACGGTGACCCTTTTATTGAAATATAAACTAGCGAGTTTATAATGCAAACTCAAATATTTACCCATGTCTAGTATTGGTGTGTGCACCGTTTTGTAGCGGAGCAGAATTGCCAAAAAAAGGAGGCACGCAATCTAAATCCTAATGTTTTGAGTAGTAAACTTTTAGAATGATGTAGAGTAGCTGTTCTTTGATATTATCTTTGGGCTTTTGCTATGATCACTGTTAATCGTTTTCCTAAAGAATATTCATGTTTATTTGTAGTTACACCACACGTAGTGACTGCTTGGCAGCGGTTCTTGGCAAGTCTTCATATGGTATAAGTCGTATAAGGTATGATATAAGTATTAAAAATTAGTATTATTTCATGTGATGAGGTTCAACTTTGAGTATGTCCAGTCTAACTCGCCGTTCATAACTCGCTAATGCGATAGAAAGTGAGAAATTATCCCCTCCCCCAAAAGTTAACATTTCCCCTTTGTTGATTATTTCCCTGACAGCTAACTTCACATAAAGGTTACCTCCCCGCCACAGGAGTGAGAAAACCTCCCCTCCCCAAAAAGTTAACATGTCCCCAGTGTTGAGTGTTTCTCTGATACACCCATGAAAGAAAGTCTCCCCACCACCAGAAGTGAGGAAATCTACCCCCTCCCCGCTCAATTCACCAATCTACCCAACCATCCCCAGCCGCCCCAGCGCCGATCATTTCCCTGATGCTTAACTCCTAAATATCCCGGATTAAGTAAATGTGGTCAGTATCCAAAAGTATCCATTTTCATTTGGAAAAGAACATTGGCGAATGGACGCAAAAACCCAGTAGTGTATCAGTGTCGCGCGGCGTAGGATTACACTGGCGTGCCGCCTTTTTGCAGAATTTATTGATACACCTTTAAAAGGGGGCTCACGTCTTTACAAAGGGTACGCTTTCAAGGGATAATGTTCGGTGTGGTCACTTTGGTGAACATTTGACAAAAAAAAACAGTTTCCTCCCAGTCCAAATTATACGTCTCGTGCGTCACGTAACTCGGAGCTAGCTCGCGCAGCGAGCTAGCTCCGAGTTGGTTTTGGTATGTTGACTTGTTGTGCATAACTCGCTAGTACATAGAAAGTGAGAAAATATCCCCTCCCAAGTTAACATGTCCCCAGTGTTGTTCATTTCCATGATACCTAAACCTAACAATGATCGGCGCTGGGGCGGCCGAGCCACTAATAGAAGTATAAATGAGATTTATGGGCCCGTTTAGAACTTTTTTAAGGGTGTTAAGCTTCGATACACTTTCATTAGAAAACGGTTGTCTAAATCGGGCTTGGACCGAAGTCTCAGTAACAGCCATGGTAAACCTAAACTAAAGGAACATCTTTCATCATGGTATGAAAAAGCATCAACACTTTTTAAGACTCTAAGAGAAGTTATTTCGGACGGGAGCTTAGTGGTTAGCGCGCCGGTCTAAAAATTTAAAGCAAAATACCGACCGGTTTTTGAAACGCATCGTGGGCAACTGCATTCCTATACATTTCTGGGCAGTTACTCGAATTTAGCTCGATTTTTTATTCCAATTTATGTTCATTTGCATAAGCTGCATAAGAATGCTGGTTCGCTAGATGTGTTTCAAAAACAGGCCAGTATTTCGCTTGAAGCATACCCACAGTTCGATTCTCCTCTAGTTCATCGGAAAATATTAATTCGTTTAATCATATATGATATGATTCACACTGATTTGCCCTTTTATTTTGCAAAGGGAACAATATGATCACAAATTACAAATCTCCTAATTACTCTGTCTACTTCTTCTTCTTCATTTCAATCTTTGTTTAACAAGAAGCATTGATGAGCTTCGTTCACCTACTGGCCTCATCAGGCCACGCCCCCTCTTCTTAGGTCCCTCTCACTATCTATGGTAAAGTCCCAATCCCTCTCTCTCCCCTCCCTCTCCGTCTACCTCCAGCCCATTGCCAGAATATATGTACATGCACTTTATCATGCCTCGTCTTCCCCCCGGAGCACCCGAACTGGGAACTGGGAGGTCCCAATATTTATAACTGTGTGTTTACCCTTATCTTTAACCTTTGCGGTATATGATCTGGTAACAGTGCACTGGTATTGGTACCATTTAGCCTACCATGAGGTCCTTTAGGTCCACTTCGTTAGGCTTCATTAGGTCCCAATTGACTGAACTACCTTCCGGTATGATATGGCGACAGTGACCGACTCCTGGACTGCGACCATTTAGATGTCTATAAGGCTCTAAGTTCATTAGGACCACTTCTTTAGGACCCATAAGATTCGGATAGTTTTAATTGCATGTAGCTTTCTGCGCTAATGCAAGGTACCAATACCAGATAGCAGAGCTCGATACTTGTTACCGTTTCGTTATGTTATGGTACCGATGACCGATTCCCTTCTTTCTCTGGTGACCTTTTGACTACGGCACCGCTGCGTCTTCTGCTATGCTAATTTGGATTCCTAATGGGGTTTCCATGTATGCGATTCGCACCTGCGAAAATGTCAAACCGCTGTCCATGTTCAAGTCATTTTACATGCATGTCAACTGCCTACCGTAACCCATGCGAATCGCACGTTTGACATGGTCCTGCAGCGAAAGTGTATCAGATCCATACTAGATCCGTACTATTTTGAAATAGATCCATACTAAATCCAAAATCGCTGCGGGACCCTGTCATTTACATCGACTCAAACATGGACAGCGGTTTGACATTTTCGCAGGTGCGAATCGCAAACATGGAAACCCCATAAGGTGGAGCATAGAGAAAAGTGATACATTTTGTTTTCATCTTCACGCAGAAGATGTTTTTGTCTGTTGTTTATGGCTGACGAAGTTTCGGATATCAATTCATCATTGACCAGGAAAAAACAAGGATAACAGCGAATATTTGATAGTTTATCCCTTCGAACGCATCAATTATCATGAAAATATGAAAACAGTGCTTTCTATATTACATCGGTCGAAATTAAACTACTGTGGTCGTCGTTTCCTACTGTAGACACAACAAGGACTTTCTTGTTACCGTAGATCCGTGACTGCGAGATTCACCAAAAAAAAATTGCCATAAAAAGTTGCATGTTTCTTGTTAGTTATATCGATTTCCATCCAGCAAGGCTCATAAATATCTATATAACATTACCCTGAATGAGTCTCCTGCGGATACTGAATACTGAATACCCCGTCCCCGTCCCTTTAACCGTGGGTATACAGAAGACATATAGCCATATATGTTACCGTAAGATGGTCTGGACTCTGAACCTAAATACAGTAGGTGTAGAACTGTACAAGAAAGCGTGGTCGACTTTTCCAATAGTTAGGTTGACAGGTGCAGGGTAGAGTAGATAGTAGATACGATAGGTTTCAGCCTCCAACTTCGTAGGTATAAGTCGTATGAGCCGGTGTAAAACATTTTGAACAACGTTTAAAGTGAAAATTGGGAACTTGTGCGAGAGTCGATAAGTAAATTGTAATCTTTTTGATTCTCTTTTTGAAGTTTTAAAATCTTCAGCCTCCAACTAATTTTCCTTTATACTTTATTTTGTTCAACAAAAAAGACATTTTCTGAATGGAATTCTGCTAATCCCCTGGTCAGATATTTCCTAAAATAGTTTGCTTTTGTAAGGCTTCCGGGAAACTAGGAGCATATTTTTATGTATAAAATGAGGTGTCTTATAGGTTATCATATAATGTCACTGGTGATATTTAGCAGAGGTTGAACATGTTTTTTATTTAGAAACTAACGTTTGATCATGTTTATTTTATGTTGTTACGATTCAGTGGCATATCTATAATTCTGCGTTTTATTTAGCATTTGTCTCCTAAGCCTAATGCGATGTGCACCTGTGGACTTATTATCATAGACAATATATACTATAATCTATGATCATTATTCATATGAGCTTCTTCTTACAACTAATTGCAAGAAAACAAACTGTGTTTTAATCACATCTAACGAAGCGCATACATATTATGAAATTCTACCACATTTCCAAAAACATCCATAGGGAAATGCACGAACCCATTTGGTGACGGTTCATTTCACTGTTTTTTCGTGGGCATGCCCATTTGGTGACCAATTTGTGACCAACCCGTCAGCAGACGGTTGCCAAGTGGTCATGAACCAGTCACAAACCAGAGTATAGTAGAGCATAAAGGAGAGAGAGAGAGAGAGAGAGAGAGAGAGAAAGCTATGATCATTAGTATGATGTGCGATCATTACAAACAATCTGCCTTACTTGTACTTGTTAAAGGGACAGGCCCATCAAAATAAACCTACATTTACGATACGTTCATAATGACTATCAAGCATTTTTATTACAATATATACAAACTAAATTTCACCATTATTCGCCCTAGACAACTTTTTTTCCAATGCGCTCTGCTCAAATGTATACCATAAAACTGCAGATTTCAAAGCTATATATGCAAATTTTAATTGCATTATAATTTCACGATAAATTTGCATTGACGACAAGGATATTTGCGGCTCTACGGTATACATTTGAGCAGAGCGCATCGGAAAAAAAGTTTTCAATGGCAAATAAATGTGAAATTTAGTTTGTATATATTGTAATAAAAATGCTTGATAGTCACTATGGACGTATCGTAAATATAGGTTTACTTTGATGGGCCTGTCCCTTTAACGTGTGACTTTTTCTTCAGACTTCAGACAAAATACCGGCCGGTTTTTGAAACGCCTCGTGGACAACTGAATTCTTACGTCTTTATGCCAATTTACTCGAATTTGCCTCAATTTTTTATTCTAATTTATGTTCATTTTCATAAGCTGCATAATAAGGCTGGTGTATTCGATGCGGTTCAAAACCCGGCCGGCATTTCGCTTTATGGATATACATATGTATACATATGTACTTTTGCTTTGCTAATGCAATGATCACTGTATCCATACGTACCTACGTTGAACTTATGATCATATATACTCTGGGCTTCCTATAATGTCATTAATCGTTCAATAATCATTTCTTGACGTACTTTAGCTGCTATTATATATATACGTACTATTACATTAATAATCAAACGTCTTTATTTCTACCTTTGAACTCATTCCCGCTTTAATCTTTCGTCTACACTACAACGAATCCAAGTTTCTTTAACCAAATTATAACGCATGGCCGAAGCCGTGAGCAGACGCCCGTAGAGCGCTAATGAGTTTATTCTCAATTATTCTAAGAATGCAGATTTCATTCTAAGGGATGGCCTTCCACCTGGCCTGTCATCAAATACTTATTCCTAAAATGAATATACCTCCCTGTTTCTCTCTCTCCCTCTCTCTCTCTCTCTCTCTCTCGGTCTCTCTCTCTCTCTCTCTCTCTCTAACTCTCCGGCCTTTATATGTATGTAGTCTAATGTCTGAGCGACCTAGGTGGTTAACCTTATCTAATAAATAATGCAGAATATATTCCAGTAGGCGCGTTTCTATTACTGAGAAGCGCGTTGGATATTATATAAAACAATCGGCTTTGTTATTTATTTATTGCTTTATTTATTGATTTGCTTATTGATCTGTTGCTAGTTTATATTCGTTGTTAGGCGCGCAAGTTCAAAACTGAATAACTTTTTTAAAGCGAAATACCGGCCGGCTTATGAAACACATCGAGTGCACCTGCTTTCTTATGCATCTAAATGACCATATATTAGAATAACAAATCGAGCTAAATTCGAGCAAATTAGTATAAATAAGTAAGAGTTCAGTTGTCCACGATGCGTTTGAAGAACCGGCCGGTATTCCGTTTTAAGAAAATGAGTTTTTTTAGCGACGTTTCTTTTTTTTTGTGCATACTTTGTATTTTCTTCGTATTCTTCGTACACACTTGGCATGTATGTGGCTCTGTCATCTATGATGATGTTATGTATGCGTAATGTGCTCATCCTCGGAGTCTCGCTACTTTGTGTCAAAACAACTCATACTGTGGAATATTTTCCAGAAATAATACGCTAACGCTGGATTAATACACTACGAACACTGCAAAAATAGTTAACACCCCTTTGTCTAGACGTGATAATATTGAACAAAGTACATAGAAAATGTATTTAAAGGGTCAGGAACATGGAAAAATCGTTTAGTCTTTGGCTAAGTCTTACAATACGGCGCACCCTTGGGCTTAGGCTTGGTTCCTTTAACAAATGTTAAAGCAGAATAACAGCCGGTTTTTGAAATGTAAGATGGACAAGTGCATTCCTATGTATTTAGGCTAAGTGTACTCGAATTTTTATTCTAATCATACTCATACGCATTTCCATACAATGCGCGACAACGTAGTGATTCAACATTCTTCGCTGCAAAAACCGGCTGTAATACCGCTTTAAACATAGGCATTGATCGCGTGACTAAAATGCATGATTGGGGCCATATTGTTTTATTTTTCTGATTCACAAATTTACCAATTTGCGATGATTTGGCTATGAGTTATCATTACATTGTTTCACAAAAATGGCATACCCCTGCTCTGTTCTTCTTATGAGATTAAAGTTTAATACGTGTATTAGCCTTACATAACTTGTAACGTTTTTAGTCTTCACCTATCTCTCCCTCTCTCTCTCTCTCTCTCTCTCTCTCTTCGCTGCTCTATACTCTTTTTTCTCTCTTTCTCCTAACTCTCTCTGGCCTTTTGAAGCCATATCTCTTTTATTCACATAGATGTTATTCCGTGATGTTCTTCATCTACACATTGTTGTTCGTGATTGTGTTTATTTTTCTTTGATGACCTCATCAATTAATAATCCGACATCGATCCTAGATATGATATTGTTATTGATTTTCGTTTGATGACGTCATCCATCAATAAATCAATAAACCGATATCGATTGCAGATGTTGTAAATGGTGGCGGATCCAGCCAACGTGTCGTGGTTGTTGAGCGCCGTGGGCGGCGAGGAGGGACTTGGCACCCTGCCAATATTTGAGGATATCAGAGCAGGTCGGCATATAACTTTCATTGTTTCATATGATGAGGAATACGCTATCTTCATGAGAACGGTCTCTCCAAATATACTTAGGTCTAGGTAGGGTAAATGTCATTAAGTATTGTATGAGGGTACTATGTATGAGGGTGCGCGGCGCTACTGCGGAGCTTCATAAGTAAAGTTCTAGATGCACCCGCCTGGAATTGAACCCGCGACGTTTGGGTGGAAACTCATGCATTTACCATTGCGCTATATTTACCATTCCCATTTTAGATTCCTCCAAGCCTCCCCTCCTTCAACAAGTCTCCGTGGGTGCTGTTCTCATGCTGCTCATCCTATCATGTGTGATCGGCAACCTATTCGTCATTCTCGCTATCGCTTTAGAGCGCGATTTGCGAAGTCGCCCACAGTACTTCTTGATTTTCTCGCTCGCTGTCGCTGATCTCATAGTAAGTCTTTTTTTAAAGGGTATTAATCATGGTTTGTGAAACCTATACCGTGTTGTGCCTAAAGGATACAGAATAACACAGAAGGAAAAACATTTGCACATAATTGACATAATACGTGCCATTCCGCTTTAAAGTTGTATAGCTTGGTTTCACTTGTACAAGTACTATGTGTTTGATATATGAGTTGATTTGAATGATGTAATATACGTGGAATATTAAAAGGTTTCCTGTGCAGAAACAAGATTTCCGGGTTCAGTCTCGAATATCTTCATTATCCAATTTCTATTTTCTCATGTATGTTCCCCCTTGTACCGTTCCATGTAAAACAGCATCGTATTCCATTCACTTAAATGCTAAAACAATTAAGTAACATAGGTTTTTTTTGTACGCCTTTATAGTCTCGATTAGCGCATTTAGAGGAGGTTCCACTGCGCGTTGATTCAAATTTCCCGCGCGTATTTCCGTGCAGAGTAATTCGAAATCGTCAATTTTGTCTAACAAAATTGAAGGCATTTTCCCATGGTAAAACATTGGATAGATAGGTAGAGAGGTGGAGAGAGAGAGAGAAAGAGAGAGAGAGAGACTAGAGAGAATCCAGAGGTTAAAAGTTGAATGTAATGTACAAGAATTTTGTAAAAGAAACTGACCCTCACCCGAGACTGCTAATTGGTATAATAAAAAGAAGCAGTTTGTGATTTACCCTTGATTTATTACATTACTGTACCAGAAGCATCAACTATGGGGGATATACCGACTACATCATCCAAGCATGTTTTATAATCTTTTGCTAGATTTTCATTTAAAAAATACAATAAAAAGTAGCTTTGCGATAATCCCATCTAACCTTAGGAACTATCTTGCTTTCTCCTAATCGTTGGCCTTTTTTCCTATTATTCACATTCTCATTCCGCTTTACTCGTTTCTCTGGAAGGTCCAACCATGGAGCGGGCCGCTTGCTATTAGCGGGCCCGTGGGCCAAACCGAGTAGGGGATAGAGAGCACGGGTGCGCTCCTGAATGTTGCAAAAAAAAGCCCGAATTAAGCGCTCCACTTCCGCCCCACTTAATTATGACATGTTTGCGTCATATACTAGGGCATAAAGTATGAAACGGCGTTTTTTGGACTTAAATGGTCTTTTTGGCCTCTAAATGGGGAAGAGAAACGATGTTTATTATGAAACGAATGGTGTAAACAACACGTCCGTTGCAGTAATATTTAATAGAAAGGTTATGTAAAGAGTATTTGGTGGATGAGCTGTAGAGCATGATGCAGGAGCCGGAGTTTGTTTATTTGTTTGTTTGTGCCATATGCGTTACGTACGAAATGTTGTAGTTACATAAGAAACTGACAGCTAGATGGGTATTTTTTTAACGGGAAACGTTTTGAAGTAACCCTGATCTGTTAATAAAAACTTAATCAATAACGACTAGCTACCCGCATCCCTTTAACAATGTATTAAGTTAAGGGCTCTTTTCTCCTACGACTCCTTATGGTCTTTAAATAATGCAAGCCTTTCGCCCTGGATATAGGCGTTGGTATTGACTATGTAATTCGAGAACGCGACACCCTTATGAAAGTAGATATATATACACAAATTACATGTGAGATTTGAGGGGAGCCAAATGGGAGGGGGGGGGGGCAAAATTCCCTTTGATATAGTGCATTTACAGCCTTGCATCTTAGTGCTAACACCCTAATCATTGCACTGCACTGTAGGGAATGTGCGAAGCCTTCGAGGAAATTTTGTATTTTTCTGGAAAACGAGCTCGAATGGTTTATCGCTTTTCTTTTACTAAGAAACTAGAAACTAAATTAATAGTGGGCATAGAATTGGCTCAAAGTCTCTGCGAATCCTCTTTGTAGTAACCACTTAGGTTACAAGGTTTATGTACTACATTATCTTGTTTATTAAAGCGAAATACCGGCCGGCTTTTGAAACGCATTGTGGACAGCTGAATGTTTACGTCTTTATGCAAAGTTGCTCGAATTTAGCTTGATTTTTATTCTAATTTATGTCCATTTGTATAAGCTGCATAAGAATGCAGTTGTACTCGATGCGTTTCAAAAACCGGCCGGCACTTCGCTTTAAAATCATCACAATTCCTCATTGCACCCCCACTTTTGTACGCGTAATGCACCAAGTGTTTAGCCGCTTTTTTCGCGAGCATTCACCCGAAAAAGTGGGCGATAGAATGAGATTTCCGGTTGAAAATCGCATTTTTTGCCGTCACGGACGCGGCGTTTCCGATCCGTTGACTCGGGGAATGTTCCCGGGGAAGATTGGGTGAAAAGGGAGGAAAAAGTGACCTGAACGCGGGGAAAACATGTATAGAAACGTGAAAAATTCACGCGATGTTTGATTCACGGGATTTGGCGGATCACATCGGATAGTTGAATCGGGATATGAAAAAGATACGTAATAAACACTACGCTTGGCAGCTTAGCTGCGGTGCGCGGGGGTTGGGTAGGGGGTGCCGCGCACTAGTGGCCCACTTTATGTTAGTTTTCTCAGAGCGTTTCGTCGAGGCTTAAAGGAGGAGGCTCACGAGAATGAAGTGCTCAAATAATTTCCTTTTATCGAAGGATAATGGGTTCATCTTCCAAAAAACAAGTATTATAAGGTTCAGCGCTTTAGTTTGGAGGAATTAATTAATCCAAGAACTCGAAGTCAAATAAAATATCCTATCGTATGCAAGGTAGACTTCAAAGCTAAACATGCAAATTTACAAGTCATTTTGCAAGCCAGCACAAAATTTGCATGCCCACTATGAAAATCAACTATTTTTTACGATCCAAAATTTTGATAGAATTCATAGTTTTATATTGATTTACTCCTTCCAATTAAAAGCTTTTGCTTTGTAAAGCATGCCTTTCGGAATTTAATACCATAATCTTTCGATAAAAGGAAACTTTTTGAGCACTTCATTCTCGTGAGGCTCCTCCTTTAATTTCTCTAATTTTTGATCCAGTTTTCTTACAATTGGATAGTCTTTTTTCAATAATCACGGATATCTTCACCTTTTAACTACGCATAAACCAGTATAATTCACAATCCCATAGTATAATACGTGGCCGCGGATTTAAAGTTATCTGTGGGCAAAAAATGAAGATGATTCTAAAAACACGTCACTGTCGTGTCAGTGATTGTATACTACGTAATTCATTTTTAATACCAATGGGATTTTCCCGCGCCTGTAGCCTGTGATCTGATCGTCTGATCAGTGATTAGGTGTTTTTCTTAATGTAAAAAGTTATTAAACGGTTTACCTCCCTCCCTCCCGCCCTCTCTCTCTCTCCCTCTCTCTCTCCCTCCTTCTCTCTCTCTCCCTCCCTCTCTCTCTCTCTCTCTTCACATTTTTGGTGAAGTAGGTTAATTTGGTTTTTCAACTGTAACGCATTCACCTAGAAAATTGTCGCAAACATGCACATGAACACCCACAAGTTTGATGTTTCGGTGGTCATTTTGATCATTGAAACCTGCCATTTAAACATGTGTATATTCGACGTCAAGTCGAAGAAAACAGTATGCATGTGGTGCCGGTGGTTAGTGGCTCTACTTACACTTGAGGGACGCGGGTTCGGATCCTGGCATTGACTTTCAATAAGATGTTAGTTAGAGTTCCAGACTGCGACTCCTAGTAAACAAGTTGGAGTGATTTCCCTTCGCTCAACACAGTTTATTCCATAAAACATGTGTCTGACATACAATTCACAAACCACGTGCCATAGCAATTTGATTGTGTTAACCACATCCCACCAACTCGTGACACCTGAGCGTCGTGGCGGGCGACGTAGAATCCTTATTCTGCTCCTCCTTCTTCATGTTCACGCGAAACTAAGCCAATTTCCTTTGGGAAGAATCTCTACCCTGAAGCCTCTTCACCCGGCTCTGCGTCTCCGTCGAATCCGCACTATTTCTTCGTTTTCCAGCCGCACTCGGTAGGGATGTAAGCGGCTTAATTATTTGCTGCTGTGCACAGGAGAAAAGAGATAGAGATTAACATCCCTTTCCCAGAAGTAGGAGCGGATAAAATCTGGACGAACATGCGGGGGAATTAAGGAAAACCGGGCTGACTTACGTTTTCGAATCGAAGACATTCTGATGAGAAGTTGAATTCTGAAAGTAGACCGTAGACGTGTCATGATGTGTCGCGATAAGGACATGGTAGTTCGATAGTATGCACGCGGCATACTACGCGATACCGTATTCGATTCTCTTGCACAGAAATGCGAAAGAAAATGCCTGTTGGAAAAGAGATTAGTTAGTGGCTACGCGTGGTTGGTCAACATAACTTGCAGACACTGTTTTTATAACACTGTTTTAAATGGCTCAAATATTTCCTTATTACTAGATTCTAGTTCTTACATATACTTTGGTCATGTGAAAGATCTCTTTCTCCGTTATCTTTTCTTGCTCTCTCTTGCTCTCTATCTCTCCCTCTCTCTCTCTCTCTCTGCCGATGAGACCACTATAACTAATGTAAAGATGTATTCAGAGCATTGTGTCTTTGTGCATTCTGAATAGAACTACGAGTCCACCATGGATGTCTGACTCTGACCGGTCACAGTTGTTCTTTTCCAGAAAACATACACGCGAGAAAATTAAGTATGCTCGTTTTGAGCTTTTCAACCATGATGAGGTCATCTCGTGCAAATTCATGCAGAACTTCAAAGATGCTAGATCACGTAAAAGGGGTATGCCATGTGGTTTTGCAACCTGTGCTGCCAAACTGCATTCCACATATGCAAATTTGCCCGTTTGGTGATTTCCGGCACAGAATGGAGTTATCATCAGAAATTTGAATGCACTATGGAGTTGGCGCTTTCTAATAAGTCTCTACTATCAATGAACAATGCGAAAGGAATAAGCTAGAAAATACACCAGCGATCCCGCGCAATGTTTACCTTGACTTTATTGTACCAGACGTTTCATTTTGCTTCGTATTAATTATCTTTTCATCACAAGGTTCTACGAACGCCCCCAACCTCAAACGTAAATATTATTATTACTTTTTATTAGTTAATAAAGCGCAGAGTTCATAGAATAACTTTCTTCCTCTTCCACCTAATGGTAAATATTTTCGGGAAACTCTGGAAATTGGAAATTGGAAATAGAAAGTCCACGCTTTGAGGAAACACGTGATTTCCGGCGTGGTTTTGATTATTTCCAAATATGATTACTTTACATAATTGAATCGCGTGCGTACAACATGTAGTACAAAGTTACAAAGTGCGATGAATGAAATTACTATTAATACTTTCATTAATAAATGCATTTCCGGTGCCCTGTAGGGCTATTTGAGAGACTTAACTAATAAAAAGAGAAACAAGTATATATTTAGATACTAATAAACCCGATCTCTTTTGTTTTGGGGACTTGAAGCTTATCTTTGAATCCAACCAGATCACTATAAGTTTAACATCCTGTATATCAGCGACTCCACTAGGAAAAATGGTCGGTGCGCTTCGAGATAACGGCGAGAGTCTGGCGCGCTTCTGAGATTCATGCAGCAATAAACCAAGTCAGGAAAAGCTCCGCGGCGACCTCGCCAGGTTTTTGCCACACTCTCGCGGCAAGTGCCCGAATCAGGCGAACCTTTGGCGAAGTCTGGCGCAAAGATTCTTACTGAACCGCTGGCGGCCTAATGCCTTTTTGTCTATACCTTTCAAAGGGCAACGTTGTCAGGTCTCCCTTGAAACTACACTTAATCCTTCTCATTAAAGATCACCGAATAAATTATAAACAAATGATTCTTCTGCCCCAATTAGATTTTTGGGTTCAAAGATCGAACATCGAAAATGAACCTTGACGGTTGTGGGCTAAACCGCGGGCTAGCCCGCAACGTAAAACTTGTGCGGTGAGACAGCGCAACTTGGCGGTCTTCGCGAAACTCTCACCAGATCTTCGGGAGTTCGCTAGAGGTCCTCACGCGAGAACTTGGCGGTACAGGGCAGCTTTTTATCTGGTTTGCGTTAGTTTCTCGCCGCTCATCGCCCGAATTCCGTCACTTTGGAACACGGCGGACCGGC
>JAANDG010000131.1:0-167500 GCA_036852015.1 Pelodera strongyloides | reverse complement strand
TTACATGGGCTTTATCTCAACGGGTGCATCACTCAAAAATGGCGTTTCCGAGGGAAAAAAAGCCAAATAAAGACTTGTTGGAAATTCCGAAACAATTGAATTTTCTATGAGCCGCCAGTACTGATGCTAGCTATTACGATGAGGATGTCAAATGTTCGAATTCGTCCTAAAACGACCGATAGGGGGTCTATTTTTGATTGTCAAGCTATCGTAGAGCGAGAGAGAGAGAGAGAGAGAGAGAGAGATGAAACCGAGGAGAGAAGACACTAATTCACTCTAATCCTGATATCAGAGAGAGGAGAGACAGAGCGAGAAAGCTAGAGAGGGAAATAACCTGTGAGAAGTATAGAATAGGAAGAAAGAGAGAGCGAGGGAGAGAGAGATAGCGAGAGAGAGAGAGAGAGAGAATCTTGACCAAGACATCGCCAATTTTTCCAATTATTTTCTGACTTTGGTCCTTTTCATAAGGATGACGCTACTTTCTTAGCTTAGGGTGTACGCTTAATGAGCTTGTTCAATTCCGCCCTTAATAACTCTAGGGCAATTGCTCAAAAATCACTGATTTATTAGCATTCAATTTCTGGTATGGCTACTCGGGCACACGAAAAAGTTTATTCCCAGTGTTATTAAATAGCGGAGTACATTCTGGGGGAGCTCTCCTAGGACTAATTGTATTTGAGCAAATTATTGAAAAAAGCTTATTGATACAGCTTTGGAAACTTCCGGAATTCATAATTGGACAGGAAATACTTACGGAAGCACTTTACTTTCTGAAACACTTTACGTAATTGAAAAACAGTGAAGAGAAATGTAAGTAATAATAACATGTTATCATTGCTACCATAACGCTAACCGGAAGCTACATATCATCCGGCTAGAGAATACAAAACAAATTAACTAAGCCAACTTCATCACCAATCCTGATATGTTCCTCCAACCTTGTCGGCAAAACTACAGGTGGTACGGGGGACCGAACTTGCGATGTATTGCCTCTAACTGTAGGTAACTCATTCCAGGTTGGCTGCATCGTCACTCCGCTGGGAGCCTGGTTCACTGTGACGGGAGAGTGGACGTTAGGAGTCACGTTATGTGATTTCTGGATTTCCGTCGACGTGCTCGTATGCACGGCCAGTATTCTACATTTGGTGGCTATTGCGCTGGACAGGTGGGGGAAGTTGCACATGTTCAGGCAGAATAGGCTCACCTTTAGGCCTGTTGACGTTTAAAGCGAAATACCGGCCGGTCTTTGAAACGCCTTGTGGACAACTGAATTCTCACGTATTTATGTTAATTTGCTCGATTTTAACTCGATTTTTTATTCGAATTTGTGGTCATTTGCATAAGCTGCATAAGATGCTGGTGTACTCCATGTGTTTCAAAAACCGGCCAGTATTTCGCTTCAAGCTCATCGGCTTATGTGTTCAAGTCCGAGAGTAGGCTCACGCACCGATGACAGCCTTATTAGGTATACATAAGCTTAAAAGCATCATCCCTAGTTAACGAAAAGCTTTAGCCTCTTTAGGCTTATTGTTGAGTTTTGTTTGTTCCGTGAGAAAAAATACATCGCGTTTCAGGTACTGGTCAATTACGGATATTTGCTATGTACAAAATCGAACACCGCGGCGTATCTTTGGCATGTTGCTCGTCATTTGGACAGTTTCGCTGTTGATAAGGTGAGTATGGGGTTTGGTATGGCCGTGTTTTTAAAGATGACTGATCAGTCTGCGGCAAATTCATGGTCAGCTTTAAACTAGATGACCGATTTCAGAAACGAATAGGTGTGAAAAGCGCAATCAATAAAGCACAAAATACTCTGATTGTGAGTTAACCCACCCCAAGAAACCACTGGATGAGCCATCATTTGTAGTATGTAGTGCCTATGCCAAGCCTATCAATGTGCCCGAAGAACTGAAAGCGAAATACCAGCCGGTTTTTGAAACGCATCCTGGACAACTGAATTCTTACATATTTATGTTAATTTGCTCGAGTTTAGCTCGATTTTTTATCCTAATTTATGTTCATTTGCATAAGCTGCATAAGAATGCTGGTCTAATCGATATGTTTCAAAAAGCGGCCCGTATTTCGCTTTAACTCAGATGCCGATACTTGTCCAAAATGCCAATTTATTTACAAACTTATAATTCAGTTTGGCTCCGGTGGCCGGCTGGAAAGATGAGGAGTTCGAGATGCGGGTTGAGGTCAACCACGTCTGTCTAATATCACAGCAGATCAGCTATCAAGTGTGTGACACTTTTTGTACTTTGTAGTTTGTATTTGTAGTTTAGTGCTGTACGAATTTATTGAAACTTCTAGCTTGTAGCATGCGCTTCGTTATCTGCTTACTTGTAGTATGCGTCACTTTATGAAAGCGTTTATATATAATAATTGGTTTACTACGATTACGCTTAAATTTAAAGAAACACCGAATTCTTAGACACTATCACTGTCAGGCTAGCCAGTGTCGGCCTTGTTCTAATGTAAGCTTGTGATTTATGTACGACTTTTGAGCTTTAATACTTCACAACCATGATTCATGTCCACCCACCCCTATCGTTTAGTAATTCTGTTTATTTTCCTATACCTTTAAATCCTATTTAACTGCCTACCGTAGTAATTCAATCTGATTTTTACACCCACCTTCTCTAGTCTTATAAAACCAAAATGTCATTCGGCTAAATTATTCATCTCATGTACTCGCGTGTGCGCTCTTTCAACCCCTATTTCGTGATTAATATGCTCATTTCGAGCTGGAGAAGAGGTTTTTTGCTCCTGCGGTTTCAAAAATGTTTGCGTGGGGGTGGATGCCAAATCCTAAAAAAAATTCTGCGCAAAAATAATTACCAATGGTTGCAAAATAAGGGATATATACCTTTTGTTATTTTTTAATTAATTATCAAAATGGATTTGGGGATAATTATTCAACCATCCATGGACTATGGAAAGCATAAAACACTGTTTTCACATTTCAACCGGAAAAAAAGGTTCGCATTGGTACACCATTGGTACTTGCATTTGTCACATCGATAAGCTAAAGTGGTCCTAGACTTATACAGCCACAGGTCCCCAAGGCACCATTATGATTCTAAATTTGCATAGAAAAAGGCCTCTCCCTCTAGACAGCCATCAGTCATTTTTCCCATAATGTATATGCTACCTACCGCAGCAAACTTTCCGTTCTTTATGATTGTTTTTGCCCCTTTTCGGTACATTTTGTTGCTCACTTGGGGATACTTTATAAGGAAAACAGTTCGAGATGGACGTTTTCCCGAAGTTGAGAACTTTTTGATTCAAGATGAGGTTGCCACAAAAAAGGCCAATAATTTCCATGTTTCCCACAATGCTTGAGGATTTATGGTTTTGGGATGAAGACCAGGGGCACAAGTTAAACATTGGTTTTCCACTTAACGCTAGTTTAACATAGGGGGCTGATAATATTATAAGGTTAAAGCGAAATGCCGGCCGGTTTTTGGAACACCGAGTAGAAACGCATTCTTATGCAGCCTATGCAAATGAAGACAAATTAGAATAAAAAATCGAGTAAATTCGAGCAAATTAGCACAAATACGTGAAAATTCAGATGCGTTTCAGAAACCGGCCGATATTTCGATTTAATGTTTATGTTTTATTGTTATCCAAGGAGAACCAACGTGTTGACAAACTTAGCGCATCTTTTGAGTTGTGGTTGAAACGTATAGTATTGTAGCCGTTGTTCAGTGCACAAGTAGACTGATGCACATGTTTTTTTGCTTGTGTCTAATTCCAAAACCACGTGCTATATCGCTTTAAACAAACAAAATAATTTCATCTACCATACACCTTCACGGGCAACTCATACATTAAATTGAGATTGCCTAGGACAGTTGGATAGTATGTAATTATAATTGGTTTATGAGATTTGGAATAAATTTCTAGATCTGATATCATCTTATTATATAAAGGAGAAGAGTTTACTTTTTTGTTTGTGTTAACGAAAGGAATTCTACGTTTCAGGCGTTTGGTAAAAGTAGCCCCCTTTCGCAACTCTTCAACATAAGCACTATCGCCTATCATATTTCACTACATAAACTTGGAAGATACTTTTCAGACGCTTCATGTAAGTACCATTTTAGTAGGACCTCCTGATTAGTCGCCTCAGGGGGATAGCCGTCTGGTAGAATATAATTTCGAATATTCCAGGTTTTCTCCACTGCGACCGCTTTCTACATCCCGTTATGTGCGATCATTTGCGTGTACTGGAAGATTATGCGAGCCGCGAAGAGGAGGTTTGCTCTTATTTATGATTTTATATATTTATCACGTTTGGGGAGCGTTGGGGACTGGAACTCGACTCATCAAGGATATAATACATGAGTCATATCAGAGGCCATATTCACCAACACCCAGGGAGCCCTCCCTGGCCTCCCCAGGGAGCTATGCGTAGAGAGCGCGAGAGCAGAAGGAAAGATTCAGAGCTTCCTGTGTGTTGGTGAATACGGCCTCAGGGCGTGCATTCCTCCCAGACCAAGTCACCCTCGTTTTGAAAACAGCTCAAGCAAACAAACACGGGGTGGGGATAGGATTGAACTTTGGTCACGTTGTCATAACTTCCTAAGTTCAGGTTCAAACGCGAACGGGATCGCCGCACGATTCATCGCGGCGTTAACGAGGCGGTGCACGTCGACGCCGACAAGAACGCACCGTTGATTTTGAAAAAGAATAAGGTAAGAATTCTTAGGCACTATCCATAGTTGTGTGTCTTCTGTGACCGTATGCCCTAATGGGAGCTTACAACTAGAGAAAGAGAAATATCACGCGAATCAGCGACGCGTAGAGAAAATTCTCCCAACCTGGAAGGGAAAGTGCACACGGCCACTGGTGCATAGTCATGTCAATTTCTAATCATTATAGTATTGAAACCTACGTCACCGCCACTTTTAACTAATTACAATATAAACTCAACTATCAATGTCTAATACTAATTTCAGGCCCCTTTTCCTCCGCCTGTTCTCGTCAAAACAGATTCAACGCCAAAAATTGCGGTGAAAAATGGAAAAACTCCCAAGGTACGGGGATAATTATATTCGTATTCCCTAAAACTTGAATTTCTGGCTTTGTGAATCTGATGTACAGTATTTGATCAAAATGATTTTGTGGCATAGCTACCATTTGCTGGCTGAACAGAACACACACCCAAGCACTAATAATCGATAATTGATAAGCAGCTATATGGATATATCACAGGAAAGTGAAAACCCCGATTTCGCCCCGATCAAGGTCCGATGATTTTTTGAGGGACTTGATCGGGGCGAAATCGGGGCTTTTGTTTTCCCATGAGGGTAGCTCCTATTATCGATCGATAAATTAATAAAGCGGAATAATGTACTGTAGGTGAAAAACTCGGAGCGCAGCAGTGAGTCGACCGTATCCGAAGAGGAACGAACGTGTACAAATGCGGGCGAAAGTGCGGAAACCAAACTGGACAGTCTAATAACCGGTAAGTGGCTACCGTAGTCCGTCATTACAGTAACCATTGAATACATGCTTGAAGTGGATAATACATGAACAGATAGTCGACATTTAAAGCGAACTAACGGCCGGTTTATGAAACGAATGTCAAATAACTGCAAATATATGCATTACGTGCACACAAAAATCGACCCCACTGTGCATGAATACATAGGAATACAGTCACTAGATATGCGTTTTAAAAACCGGCTGTTAGTTCGCTTTACAAACGGAACACATAAACCTTCGCCTAGGGATTTAGTTTTGTTTTCTGTATGTGTGACGCCTTATTTACATATCCGAGCCACAACATTTTACTTTGCTACTATAGATTCAAAATAAACTTGAGAGACTTAGTTTTTTTTATCAAAATTAACTAACTCCTAGACTCCAAGAATTAGTCGGTATCGTAACTTCACGCGCCTTTTTATTGCCAACGTACTGAAACGGTAACTCTTCTATCTGAGGTCATATTCACCACTCAATTCCCCATGGGGAATTCCCCGTCTTTTTCTCTGCGTGTCTTCTCTCCTTACACTTATTAAGCAATTAAAAGAGTTGTTCGTTGCATAAAAAATATGTCCTCGCCAAGTTTGCAGTGCTCACCTCACCTTACCTACATTTAGACGAAATTTCCACTTGTGTGTCTGCGGTGTACAGCAGCACCCTTCATCCCACAGGTATCGTTTGGCGGTCGCGCCGCCCACGTTCGGCGCACAGTTTGCCTGCTGAATGCGCCCTGTCTCCTTATTTGTGTATTTGGGATGTCCTGCGGCAAGCATGCTTTTTTCGAGCACCAACACACATTAAATTAATTGTACATTGAGGCTATTCAGTACACTTAATACACGAACACAATGTAAGAAAAAAAACATTTGCAAGGCAATTTCAAACATTTTTTTACTTACCGGCCGGCAAAATACCGGCCGGTTTTGCAAACACATCGAGTTGACCGGCATCCTTTTTGCTGTTATGCAAATGAGGATTAATTAGAATAAAAAATCGAGCTAAATTCGAGCAAAGTAAAATAACATGTAAGAATTCAGTTGACCACGATGTGTTTCAAAAACCGGCTACCAGTTCGCTTTAGAGACTTCGAGAACCCTTTTCATACAAAAGTATTTATGTCTTCATGTTTCGAATCTTTCTAAAATCCACCCACTTTCTGCAACCCACTGTTGGACACCATTGGGGTCTATGGCTATCACACCTACCATTTTCACATCTTTATAACTACCATTTTAAGAAAACCATGTCATGAGATCTACCATTTCACTGTACCGCTGATCTACGACTAATAACAATAACCTGCACTCTTTTGTGCTTTGAATCACTTTCTTGTCTCATGTCTTTTCGCACAATTTGTGTACGACTGCTTGTGTTGTATGGGGTTTTACCAGAATCGGGACGTATTGCAACATACTCTAGCGCTTTCTAGATCGGGTGATAGGTGATAAACCTTTCCACACATATTCATGCGCTCGATTTGTGGAATAGGGACAATAGGGTTTCAAAAAGATTCTTCGATCACTTTTCAAACAATAAGACCAGAGGCCATATTCACCACTCCGATTCCCTCGGTGAAATAGTCCCTGGGAACAGAAAATAGCATTCTAATGTGAGAGACGCAGAGAAAAAGAAGGGGAATTCCCCATGGGGAATTGAGTGGTGAATATGGCCTCAGAGCTCAAACTTGTCAAAAAGTTCAGCAACGAGGACTAATCCTATAACTTTTACGTAATAATGCGCTTTTTGAAGAGGCTAACTGTAAGATATATTTGAGGCATACCGACCAACTATAAACCAAAAAAGCCCCGAAAACTGAGAAACTAGTCGTGTTTCTGGAGTGTTGCGTAGCGTATAGGGCATGGAGACTAGGCCAGAATATTCCATATATAGTTTATCCAAGAGAGGTGTCCTCGTGGAGCACCGCTTTCCCTATCACAGATATTCAACAAAAGAAGACGTTTTTCAGCCAATGCCACCGTCTCAAAAGCAAAAGTGCGTTCTGGCGGAATCGGAATCATTCCCAAGCGGAAGCGGAGACAAAAAGAGAGTGCCGAGACTAAGAGAGAACGGAAAGCATGGAGGACGCTAGCGATCATCACTGGTAAGCAGAGAGAGAGAGAGAGAGAGATAACTGAGAGAGAGAGAACTGAGAGAGAGAGTTAACTGAGAGAGATAACTGAGAGAGAGAGAGAAAGAGAGAGAGAAGAGAGAGAGAATAGACTAAGACGAGAGAGAAAGAGCGAGAGACGAGAGAAGAGAGAACTATAGAACTTCGCGCGAGCGAGAGAACTTTGAGAGACGAGAGAGAGAGAGAGAACTGATGCGCGGATAGAGCCACCATCATCTATAGAAAGAAAGAAAGAAAGAGAGAGAAGAGACCTTGATAACTTATAGAGAAGAGAGAGAGAGAACTGAGAGAACTTAGAGAGAGAACTGAGAGAGAAACGAGAGAGAGATAACTGAGAGAACTTAGAGAGAGAGAACTGGGAGAGAGAGAGACTAAGAGAGAACTGAGAGAGACTGAGAGAGACTGAGAGAGACTTAGAGAGAGATAACGAGATATAGTCAGAGAGAGAGAGAGAGATAAGGATAGAGAGAGAGATAGACTTAGAGAAGAGATAAACTTAGATAACTTATAGAATAGAAGATATAGATAACTGACTGAGAGAACTGAGAGAGAGAAAGAGAGAGAACTGAGACTTGAACTGAGAGAGAGAGAACTGAGAGAGACAGAGAGACAGAGAGAGAGGCAGAGAGAGAGAGAGAGAGCAGAGAGAGAGTCTGAATTTTCTTGTTCAGGTACCTTTGTCGCTTGTTGGACCCCGTTCTTCCTCGTATCTCTCTACCGGCCCCTATGTAATTGTGCAATCCCGCCAGCACTTGAGAGTATCACATCCTGGCTTGGTAAGCTTACCCTAACACAGTCTAATGGTAAATCGCAAAATAGTGCGCACATGTGGCACACATTTTCAGGGAGCGCGGCAATAAAACGTCGTTTAAGTTTCCGCGCAGAAACCGCTTCGCGTTCACGCCAACTTTCCTCAGAACATCAAGTATACAGTATACCTCGCTAAACCTTTGGCATGCTCTCCGAGTAGTGTTACTGATATCATATGGAGGATACGAAGGAAATCAATCAATAAAAATAAATCAATAATTATAAAAAATTAATAAATTGATCCACTTTTCAGGTTACTTGAACTCAGCGCTCAACCCAATTATCTACACAGTTTTCTCGCAAGATTTCCGCAACGCGTTCAAGCGCATCGTCAAGCGAATGTGCTTCATCAACGAGTACTAATCAATATCAAAATCAATCGATATCGGAAAATATTAATTATACAGTAGCCTAATTCAATCGATTCGTCGAACACACGAGTAATTTTCATGTAATGAACGTAATCATGCTCCACTAATTTACAGTAATTTGGTACTACTTCCACTTTTACAAAATTTCTATATCTGGAGTTGACAAGCTTTACAAATGGAAAGATTACCAGTTTACGATTACGACTATAAACTACAAGAAGAGTCCGGTAATAATATAACGTTCAAAGGAATTGACCGCAGAGTTATTATTTTGTAATAAGGGCTGAGGCTTAGGCTTAGGATTAGGCTTATGCTTAGGATTAGGCTTAGGCTCGATCCATGCTCCTCTTCGGTGACTTCATCTTCGTGTATTGTATTATCTAATTTTATATTATTATTATTATTATTATTTATGTAACCCTCCCCCCCCCATATTATTCCTGACAACACTTTTAATATCTTTAGTCTTTAGTTTCCAAGTACCGATCTACTTATATTATAACATTACGTGTACACAAATCATGGCACCCTATATGCCTATGTCATTTTATTATTTTGTGCATTTACCAATTTACTTATCTTCTTATGTTTATGAATTACTACGTTGTTTATCATCAATTACAGTTCACTGTCAACCGGTGTTTGACTTTTTTTAGTTATTTTTGTACAGTCCACTGGTGAAACTCCGCGCACAAAATAAGGGAGGGTCCGCCGCTGGTGCGCGGTAGGTGCGCCAGTGGTGTTCTATCTCACTTGGCGCACCTGCGGCGCATCATTTAGGGTAGGCGCGGCAAGTGCGCGGCAAGTGCACCAGTGGTGCGCCCCACTTGCGCCACGGGTGCGCCAGGTGGTGTTAGCGCACCCTTGGCGGCCCCGCCGCGCACCCTAGAGGCGATGCGCCGCGTCCCGCTGGTGCACCCTGTTTTTGTGCGCGGAGTTTCACGTTGCTGCCCCTTTTGTTCTTCGAGGACTAATTTGAAGCGGTATTGCAAATGGCTTAAACCATTAGCAAAAAAAAAACAATGTGCAATCCTGTTCACCAATTTCTCCAGGTCACCCTAAATCTCTAATTAGGGCTCGGCCTTCTACAGTATACTGGAAAACGGAATAATTGCCGAAACCACAGGAAACCCATACGCCTTCGATCACCAAATGGTTTTCAAGGAAACCATTTGGTGACTGGTTATCGACCATTTGGCGACCACTCGACGATGGTTTCCTAGAAAAATGGTCCCTAGAAGGTCCCCTCCGTTTCCTATATACTCCATTCAGCCTACAGTTTACATTTACAGTATACATAATTTTGCAATGCGGGTTCTTTTAAGTATTCACGCTAACAGTTACAGTACCTTTTCTCAATCGCAATGTCAAAAGATGTTTCCCAACAATAAAGTGTTTTTGATTAATTTTCCCATTCTGCTACGAGCAAAAGCATAAAGATCAAAAAGCACGCAAAGCAAACAAAAGATATGTTTTTTTTTATGAAAATTTATTATAGCCTACAAGTTGCTATTGTTAGTATTTCAATTTATTAATAGCATTACTGATCATTAAGCTCCCAGAATGAGAAAATATATAACGCGAAACAGCACCGTCCATTCAATAAAACAACTATAATACTTTTGGCCAAATGAGATAACATAGTAAAAAATCTACGAATATAACAAAACAAGCATAGTGATATTAGTTAGTCAAAGCACTATTCGAGGTCAAGGTCAAGGATCATAATCATAATAAAACTGAAACTTTCAAAACATCAAGAGAATAAGGAAAAAAATGCATAGAGTTCAAGTTCACTAAGAGTATTCATGAATACTAATTACAAATTATAAAAGGCTCGAAAATTCTTTTGGTCCGTTAAGGTAAACTCAAAAGGACTCATTATATAATATTGAGAATGGATTATTATTATTATTTTAAGTTATAATGCACAAACTGTTAAACGGACAAATTGTCAAAAAGGAATGAACAAGTCTGTGCTAAAGTCCAAAATTGAAAACAACTTTTTAATCGTTGCTGAGGCTGAGGGCAAGAAAACTTAAAAACCACGATCTGGCAGTGTAGATTGAGAACATTCGTATGCAAGGCAAGTTCATAAAAAAAATACAAGTTAAAGAATCTACTCATAACAATAACATATAGAAATCACTTCGATTTTTCAATGCATGCACAACAAGATAAAGCAATATGAATAATGAATAAAAATAAAAATAGAGAAATCAAATAGTCAAATCGAATCAAAAAGCAGAGATTCACAAACTCGCAAAAAGCTCCATTGTCAATGAAAGAGTCCCTAACACATCAATCCAAAAAAAGTTTTGCGCCAAGTGAAACTGTCATAAATGCATAAAAAAATACCGGCTATTTGGTCAAGTCATCAAAACGTGTCCCGCGACGCCCAAGAAAGAGGTACCTGAAATGACCGGTATTCAAAACATTCAAAACAGCCTTTAAAAATTCGCCAGCCGTCGTCACCACTGAGTGGCTGAGCACAAAATCACAAAACAAAGAGCAATTTCACATCGTGAACGAACTCAGACTACAAGTAAACCCAAAAAAATATATACAAGCTTTTACGTTTTACCCGAGTTTTACATTGTCATCACCCTTCACCCATTATCACGAAATCAGCGAAAAAACGACAGGTTTTCTATCAACAGCTCAACAACTGGTTTAAAACACCTAACCTACTGACCTAATATATTGATTTTCTAAAACTTAATAAAAATATATAAAACTACAAACTACAAAAGAACACTCACCCAGCTCGCCCTCGTCTCATACTTGTATATCAAACGGGTCAATGCGGAGAACGCAGTTTCCAAGCATCCATTCACTAATCGCGAATCGAAAAAGTGACCGTATGTTTGGTCGAGCTGTCTTCCATTGTTTATTATCTAAAACAAATTATACTTTTGGCAAACTACGAAAGTAGACAATCAGCAGAAAGAGACGATAGAGTAACCAAAGTACCAAAGACAAAAGAAAACACTTCCAACGTTCAGAAGCAGAAGTAGCTGGCTAGTTATAGTTCATGGTATCAGTGCCCACTCAAGTCTAATGCTAGTTACGTCTTAAAGCAAAATATCACCCGGTTTGGGGTTTTTTCACCAAAAATAGTTTAAAAACAGTTATCAACGAAAATAAATATAAAAACACAAACAAATAAGTGCGTATTACAAAAAAATGTGTGCAAACTAAGATTTTTTTTTTGATTTTGTATGGAAAAATCTGCACATGGCGGTAAAGTAGTAAAATAGCTAAAAAAACGCCATCTGGGGACTTGAAATAATTAAACATTCCGCGGCATCCGAATGACGAAATGTTGACAAAATATTTTGAATTTGCTAGTAAAATAAGCAAAAATACGCACGGTTTAAATGCAATCAACGCACGGTTGTTTACTCCTCCTCTTTTTCTATTTTTTATTGAGACCGACCGCTAATTCGCTTTAAGAGTTTCGCCTCATAAAGCGCGCTTATCTAAGTAAAAGTGTGTACCACCTACCGCTTACCCTATCGCACCATTCACCATATAACACTACAGTTTCTTTTACTATCTATAAATTCCACAGAAACGAGAGAGAGAGAGAGAGAGAGCTAAAGGTCACATCCCTAGTTAAAGTAATACCATACCCTATCAATTTCCAAATCTGTAAACGCGCGTGGTAAGGTGGATATCGTAGTAGAACCACTTGCATGCGACGTCGCCCTAGAACAACGGTGACGATATGCGGCACGTGTTTCCTGAAAGTCAAATATAGTTTAGCTAAGTATAGTTAAGTAGTAGTTCATAGCTTCTATCCATATAGTATTGTATTCCTCCGTAAGCGAACTCGCACATGTATAGGTAGGCCTATTAAGCAGTTGGCTCACTGTACTGTGGTAAACAAAAGTACACCATGGCATGGCACTCCATAACACTTAGCCCCCCGAATCTCGAACACTCTAAGCAAATGGTTGACAGATAATTAGTTAGATAGTGATTAATAATTCATATGCAAATCCTCTCCCACCCCAAGCCAATTAACCAATGGCTTTGCTTGATCATTAGACTAAGAGCAGAGTAAGGTCACAAAGAAAACTCCCTCACTCTGAACTCCTCCTTGTCCGGCGGTTGTATATAGATGACAATGGGTCGAAATTCCGCATTTCTTAGTGAGCGAAGAGCTAGGGGATGCGGTGTTAACAAGGGAGTGCCAAGTGATGCAGCCTGAAAAAAAAAGGAATTTTAGATTTATTTTGTGAGAAGTCTCGAATTCTGGAACATCGAATATCTCTCCTCCTCTCTTCCCCTCTCTCTATCTCTCCTTTCTGAGCACGAGCAGCCTAGAATCTAAAAGTTTACGCCAACTAATTGAAACATCAAAAAGTCACCTTCCGCACCGAAGACAACGCTGTTCCGTACAAATTGCCCCTGAAAATGAAACGACTTGGACAAACCAAACAGAAATACTATAATTACAAAGACTACAACTACAACTAACATATTGCATATATAACATTAGGCTTAGGCAAACATACACGAATAGCGGAACCTTGATAACGTCAAATATGAACATTGGACTCAAAAAAATATATCTTACCTTACGACCTACTTCAAACTATAAACCCAAATGCAAAACCCACCTAAATTCTCCAAATTCCACCATTTCTCCACGTTGTATCATGTCTTCCAATTCAAGTCGGGGCACAAAGTGATAATCCACACCAGTCTGCTCATGAGGTCTGGAACAAACTCCCCTTGATATGTTAATTTCCAATTCAGACGGCAAATTATCACATTCACAATCTGGCTGCCAAGCGAAAGTCGTTGCAAATTGCAATTGAGAAGTGTATTACAGTATCACGGAACACGTAACAACTCTATACTGTGCTGACCTAGATAAAGAAGCCTTCGACAGGCGGTCATTTAGGTCAGTACCACGGTGTTATAAAGATAAATATAAAGATAAAAAGATAAAGTAAAACAAAACTACCGCACCTCGGAGATCGTGTAGTGTGGGGTACGGTCGTCGTGTACTTATCCGGAAATGCCATCATCAATCGCCGTTTCAATTCATTTCGGCCCACGCCTGGCGCTCCGATCAAAACTGAAAACAAACAACATGACAATTGACACGCTCCGATCAAAACTGAACAAACAACATGACAATTGACACGCTCCGATCAAAACTGAACAAACAACATGACAATTGACACGCTCCGATCAAAACTGAACAAACAACATCACAATTGACAATTGACAATCAAGAAAATGAGCTCATTCATGCGAAACTTACATTATCAGAAATAACTTACGATAATAAATAATGATAAATCATTTACGCTTCAAGGCTTTCAAGAGTGTTTTTCCTTTATTCAGGGTTGGTTCGACACAGTGCTCTAGCTCAAAGCTTATGGCCATGTATTTACAAAAAAGCTTATACACGTTAGAAAAATGGGCAATAGGAACGTTATGCACGTACAAAAAGGAGTAAGCAAGAAAAACAACTCACCAATTGGTCTAACAAGACCAGGACGAGGTCGTAACCGGCACACCGACTCGTAAAAGATATCCGCGTCTTCAGTCTAAATTCAAATTCAAGATCAAAGTACGATACTATTTGAATAAGAATATAATAATACTATTTGAATAAGAATATTTGAATAAGATACTATTTGAATAAGGATATCCTATCCACTAGACACAGTGCTTAGTGCAATATGTATCTACATTCTACATCAATCAATAACTGCTATAATATCAATACGACACAAAAAAGTAAAGATAGTAAAGTACACAACAACGCAACTAAACCAGAAAATGCTACAAAAAGACCTACATCACTGTGACTGTGTTTCCGTAAAGAGCCACCATGACCGTGTAATCGTCGTTTTTGTTGTATCGCTTCTGATGGTATCAAACCCACGCGAAGCACGCCCACGCCACCTGAATTTTTTTAAATATTTGATATGGTCATCTGAAAATGTAAAAAATTATGTTCAACAAGAAAATGCCAATTCAAATAATCCTTTAAAGCAGTATTGTACCTACTTTGGCAAACTTGCATGTTATACGCATCTCCTATGTATGCTATGCAAACCAGGAGCCGGAAGCTTCGGACGGGCGCCAGCAATTTGCTTAGGATACATAGGAAATGCGTATCGTATGCAAAATTCCCAAAGTAGGTACAATACTGCTTTAAACACCGTCTGAATTAATGATAGTGCTTTTTTCTTCGAAAAGGGAAAGTAATTTGCGAAAAGGAAAAGCACAATGTTTCTCGTTTCCCATAAAGATCCAACGGACATCAAGTTAATTTGATTCAATGTCTCTCAAGGCGTGTCAGCTTAGGACAAAACAAATATAATAACACCACAAATAAACGGATAGAATATGATAAAGAATATGCAAACTACCTTGACTTCGTCGTTCTTCATCACCACTAGCCAATCCACCACTTCCAAGGCACCTATAAAACACACACAAATTCAGTCGGCGCAGCTAACCGTTTTACTGTTTTACATAGGGCGCGCGTGGGTTGCCTTTTGAAATTTCCCGATTGGACCTTTCCGAAAGACGTCAGTGCATTACGTGAAGCGCACAATAATACAGTATCAATTAGCTTGCGAAAACCTTTCCCGCGCAATTTTTTACATTTAGTATGCTAATTCATAATGTATTGTGCGCGCTTTCTCAAAGCATTAAATGCTTTCGGACCGACAACCAACCCGAACTTGCCCATAAACCTGATACTCCAGCTGCGAACTCAATTCGTTTATATAGAACAGAGGCCATATTCACCACTCAATTTCCCATGGGGAATTCCCCGTCTTTTTCTCTGCGTCTCACGCTAGAATGCTATTTCTGTTCCCAGGGGCTATTTCCCCGAGGGAATCGGAGTGGTGTGTATGGCCTCATGATACACATAGAAACTTCAAAGCTCAAAATCAACTAAACCTACTCTATAATACAATTCTTAAAACTGTGAAACCCGGTAACAAACCTTGCTTGCCACCAATTCTGATCACTGCAAACGAGTAGCTCCAGAATATCGCCCTTGCGAAACGATAGCGCGGCCTCTGCGCACGGGTGCATTGGATCGGAACGGCCATCATAATCACACTAAATGCGTTTTAGTTTTTAGTACTTACAATTAGTTCATAACACCTCACCGCGATTCTTAATTCTTTCAATAAGTTGACTATAGTAAGCGTTTAATATTAAACTATAAGTGATGGAAATACATCAAAATAAAGCGTAACTAAAAAAACTCACAAAACTACAGTGTAGCCTATGCATATCTCACAATTATATCTATCGTCGTGATGGCAAATAAATGTGAAAACTAAACAAACAAAGTACACAGTTTCAAAAAGTGACTCTGCAGAAAAATAAATAGGACAATAATAAAGCGAAATACCGGTCGGTTTTTGAAACGCATTGTGGACAACTGAATTCTTGCAGCTTGCATATTTATGCTCGATTTTTTATTCTAATATATGTTCATTTGCACATACGTTGCATAAGAATGCTGCTGGTCTATCGATGTGTTTCAAAAACCGGCCAGTATTTCGCTTTAAGTCAAAAATAAAAACTCACAACTGCGCGTAAATGTATATGCGTCTGATCAGACGTCGACGAACTAGGTATATCAGTCGGTACCAATTTCAAGGTAACGCTACCACCCTCCGTACGCTCCAGAAGTCTAAAATCGTAAATAATAATAATAAACAGTTCTCCATCATTACTTTCCTTTTCTTACATATTTACGCTTGACTTGAATTAGGGCTAGGGGCCTAGGGGCTAGGCCTTTTTGGTTCTTCTACGGGGGTTTCCCGGGTTTCCCAGATCTTGGAACATTTTTCAATTAATAGCACAAAAACTATTCAACCAATTGGGCTCCAATGTTGCGAATCTACTCTTGTACGAACTCTCTATACGCCACCAAAATTTCAGCTTCGAAAGTCAAGTTTCATTCTCTCATGAATTGAAAATATCGAAGCGTCTACCGGCATTTATTTAATTTTAGAAATATGGTGCTTTGTTAGCTCATTTACTCTACACTAGTTAGCAGTGAAGTCATGCTTCAACTGTGACTGTTTTTCTATTTTCCATCGTACCTCGTAACTTTATTAGCTACAGAGAGAAAGAGATAGACTACTAGAGAGAGAGAGAGAGAGAAACAGTGCAACATTTACAGAAAACTTGAATAGAACGAGAACGCGAACGCCTAGTACTAGTAGAAAATGAGAGCGAAATAGAAAAGCGCGAAGCAAATACAAGTCAAAATAAGGTCAAACCCGGAAAATAAAAATTAATAACTTACTTGAGTATCTCATTCGGCTCCAAACCGGCAACATTGACGCCGTTCACCTCTAACACACGATCGCCTTCCTATAAAGGTATAAAGAGATAAATCGATAAATGTTGACTTTAACGCAGAGGACCGCGACCGGTAATCCAAAGACGCTGAGTTCAGCTCCCGCTCGTGCAGTACCCCAATTTTTCGATCACAGGCAAAGTTTATGAAATTTGGCTCACAGGGTTACCATAAAGTCCCTTGTATTATTTGCATTCACTTTGGCATATATATAAAGAGATAAGTGGATAAGTCTTATTCACTTATGACCGAAGCACATTAAAGTTAAAGCGAAATACCGGCCGGTGCTTGAAACGCATCGTGGACAGCTGAATTCTTATGTATTTATGCAAAGTTACTCGAATTTGGCTCAATTTTTTATTCAAATTTATGTTAATTTGCAAAAGCTGTATACGAATGCTGGTGTATTCGATGTGTTTCAAAAACCGGCCGGTATTTTGCTTTAACAGCTCAAAAGACAAATTAAGGAAGTAGCAAAGCGACTGTTTATTTAATTTACGCGCGAAAGAGGACGCTGAGAAACGCCATGTTTCAGGACAATTTAAACTACCAAAACAATTAGCGTACGAGCAGTAGGACACGTCCGAGCAGCCCAAGAATAAGCACAATTACACAAAAATGAAATTACTGGAGCATATATATATATATATATATATATATTTGTAACAGGCTCAGGATCTATGCTGAACATGACACAAGAAAACTTTGAAACACTGTATTGTCCCACCCTAACCCTTGAATAAAGGTGCACGCTTTTGAAGTGTAAAAGATGTGATTAAAGATGTTATGCGCCTGTGCGTCTCTCTATGCGCCAACCCGAAGGTACTACTCAAACGCTTACATAGCTATAAATACAAAATGTCGTTTTATTAGTCTGTCTAAAGCTAACGACATCGAGCCACGAACCAATGGACTTACCAATATACACGCCGTCCGATCTGCTACCCCGCCAGCAATTACCCGGGCAATTGTCACGCGGCCATCCTGATCTCTTTTTATCGTGGCGCCGAGAGGTTCATCACGGCGAGCCTATAAGAATGCTTGATGGATGGGATGAAATGGTCGTTTCCGGAAATACGGACTACTACCAAAAAGTACGTGTTGGAACGTGGCTTCACAGAGGGTAAAGTACTAACTGTAGGAATAATTGAGCTGTTTGGATGGGTCCGGAGCACAACAAAACGGATAAGAGCATGCTCAACTGAATGGGACGAATGGGAGGGATAAAAACCTTAAACCAACTGAGTTGTTACGTATTATATTATGCTAATTTACTCGAATTTAGCTGGAGTTTTTATTATAACTTATGCTCATTTGCATGAGCTGCATAATAATGCAGGTCAGGTGCACAAGATGCGTTTCAAAAACCGGCCAGTATTTCGCTTAAAAAAATGAAAAGAAAACTGACTATTTTCACTATCTTCACGGCTATTCCGTCATCATCGTCAACCTCAAAAGGGATATCGGGAAGTCGTGGGACAAAGCGACCCGCGCTAATGTCGGCCACGGCTAAGAGAAGACCCTGAAATGAAGGAAATAAAATAATCCGTAAAATGTAAGACTGTAAGATACATGGATCTTTTCAGTCACAGCACTAAGCACAAAACATTCGTCGCAGAGTTATTCGATTTGCGGAGAGTAAAGGCAAGGCAGAGACTGAAACAACTAATGACTGAACAAAACACAATTGCATAACACTATTTATGAGCCTATTAATGATAGAAGAGATAAGTGGACCGACCGGACCGTTAGTTAAAGCGAAATACCGGCCGGTTTTTGAAACGCATCGTGGATAACTGAATTATTACGTATTTATGCTGATTTGCTCGAATTTAGCTCGATTTTTCCTTCTAATTTATGTTCATTTGCATAAGATGCATAACAATGTTGGTGTACTCGATGTGTTTCAAAAACCGGCCGGTATTTCGCCTTAAATCAAAGAAAGGGTAGCTAAATCCTAAATCTCCAATTTTTCAACATTCTCACTCGAATATGCGGTCTCGTGAGCAAGGCGTTTAACTGTTGAACGGCCGCCGATATATGACCGCTCTTCTCCCATTCGGTTATAAACTCATCACACAAATCAACGACGTCCGTCGAACTAAAACTCAAAATATATATTTAAAAAAAATTATCACTACACTATGTAGTTCATGGTTTCAACCATTTCAACGAATAAACAGCAAATAAGTCTCAAATATAAAAGTTCCACTTAATAATACCGGTACTTAAGGACTGAGTATGTTTTATTTTATACACCAACACATAAACATAGCAAATGTTGCCCAGATCCATATTGCACTCGTGATTCGAATTCTCACTATCATGGTTCAAGACTCAAGATGTTAGCAAACCTGGACTGACGATCGCAGGAAGTTATTAATTGGTGCAACGCGCAGACAGTTGACTCATCCAATTCTTTACGATCTAGACTTCTGAAAAGAAACATCATTACTTTGTAAAAAATCTCGAATCTTCCACATGTGCTTATAAATCCATTTCCAAAATAAGCTAGAAAACAAACAACGTCCAACGTACAGTTCAAAATATGAAAAGATGCGACAGCACCATCAACAAATAACGAAATAACAAAATACAGCAGTCGGTTTAAACCAAACCTTTTTGCCACGGAAATCGATTCTTCGGCTGTGCTATCCAGTATCGATTGAAAGGCTCGTAAAAATTCCGTGGACGTGCATTTCTCGGCGTCCACACGACTCATTCAACCGCCAGCTATTAATATGAACGATCAAAGTCCTGTAACGGTTGAAATACATTTCAAATATAGTAATAAACGGTGTAAACCCTAGAAAAGAGCGGATGAACAAAGACGGCAAAAACTGAACAACTTCATATTCAGCAAACAAAATTAGCCCAGATTGTTCTCACACACACAAAACAACAATCAGCAAGAATCGGACAAAAATCTTGCGCGATGAAAAATTTGAAATAATTGTGTGATGTTACGGTAGATTTCTACAGGGAGGGTATAAAACGCGGTCCGCGGTCCTGCGGTCTGCGGTCCGCGGTCCGCGGTCTGCGGTCCGCGGTCCGCGGTCCATCAGCCTGCGTCGCGGTTGAAACTGAATTTTTACATGTAAACCGCAACGCGAATGAATAAGTATTAATTTTGCAATAGTTTTGCATCATGCGACTCTTTTCTCCGAGGACAGGTCTAAATTAACCCAAATTTGTGTACTTTGCCAAGTTATCGAAACGCGAGACTCCTAAGAACGAACTGAAAAGCCCTTTAGAAATATTGAAATTTTCCTTTTCTGTTTTTGTTGACGCAATGTATTTGTGTGCAACAGGATAAAATTATGACTTGAGGTGGGATCGGACTACGGCATTCCCCATATGTGCATTCTCCGCTGAAAAGTTGCCATTCCTATTGCCGAAAAGTTGCTATCCCAAGCCGAAAAGTTATGTCGGGGCTGTTTGTCTTGCCGCAAAACTGAGCTCCCTCTCTCCCTCTACACTCGAAAGGCGACTTGAGATATTCTAATTTTCGTTGCGTTCAATCAGAACGTAAAACTTTTTTGTTAGCGTAAAAGAGTGCCTGGGCTCCTTATTGTTAGAATATTCTCTTGTAAAATCTTCATTCGTAAAGATTTTCATCTACGTTACAGTATTTCATAAGTATACCCTATTTTCGTGCGTGCTGCGGTGTATTCTCAATCTTACATGACAATTAGGAAACTTAGCGTGTGGAAGAAATCATTCTATGATGGAAAGCCGCCTCAGGCGGCGTTTTCCGCCTGGTAAGATATAAAGGAGAAGACTTTCAACGAAACTCAAGAGTTGCGCGCGGCAACAGTTTGGGGGTGTTTCCCGCAAAAGAATTTGATGCGCGCCGCAAAAGTTTTTCCACCGACTCTGGTTGCCGTTTTGGTGCGGGAAACACCCCCAAACTGTTGCGGGAAACACCCCCAAACCGTTGCCGAAAAGGTGCGGAAACGGTGCGGGAAAAGTAGCAACTGCAAAAAGAAAGCAGCGTGTTGGATTCGAACCCTACACTCTTGTTAGATACTTTTTCTTTTTCAGAAACTTTTTCTTTTCGCTTTCAAAAACGTTGCCGAAAAGGTGCGGAAATGGTGCGGGGCGCAAGTTGCGCGCCGCACCAGTTTCCGCACCTTTTCGGGAAACACTTTGCGCGCCATTTCTATTCCGCGCGCATTTTGTTTCCCATTCCTTTGCGGCGCGCATTTTGTTTCCCGAAATGGTGCGGCGCGCAACTCATCGGCTCTCAGTTTTGTCACGGATTTTGTTTGTTTGTGTATCACAAAGAAAGCCTTCACAACATTTCGATAACTCAAAATCCAAATGGAACATACAAAATCTACAAAAAAAGGGTTCGAGCCACATCCCTTCTCAAGTAACAGTCGAGCGCTCTACCATTTAAGCTGTGTCAGCTTATGATACGAGTATATCTCTCTGCTAAGGGTTCTTTCAAACTTTCAACAACAAATTTGCGTGGTGCAATTAGTGCCATCGAGAATCCAGAATCACATAATTATTCGTTTCCATAATCAGTATGGGGTATGGGTATGGAGTATGGGTAAGGGCCGGAGAAAGAGAGAAAAAGGAGAGAAAGAGCGAGAGAATAGGCAGACGATAGAGAGGCGAGAGATGGAAGAGAGGAGAAAATAAAGATAAAGAGAGAGAGAAATGAATTTGCAGACGCGTAAAGTTGAGAGGGAGCGGAAGTGGAGTAAGAGTCACAGATTTCACAGGGAAAAAAACAGAAAGAGAGAGAGAGAGAGAGATAATTGCAACGTGAAGCTTGGCGACACCGGGGCGCAAAGAAGGGGTTCGCCACAGCGGAGCGGCGCAATCTAGGGTGCCCGGTAGGCGGTAGTTGCACCACGCGAAGTTTCCCCAGTGTACAATTAGAAAGAAAGAAAGGGCAGGAATAATGCACGTTGTCTGTTTACTTCTGCAGAAATATACTACGTATTGTAATAATACGAGGACTCGCCCATCCCTCATATTATTATCTGTTGAATATAATGTGTATTTTATATAAATGTATTTTATATAAAATCATTACACATGTCCACATCTTTTATCCATATTTTATCCACATCTTTTATCCGTAGCGCACACAAGAATGACCACAACACAAAGCTAGTGACAGTTGTTACTCGTGTGGTGATGTTGAGACTACGAGCCAATATGTGACTATAAAATCTTTATACTTATAACAAAAAATAGTTTCTCATAGTTTGAGCCAGAAGCAGGCGTAAACTAGAGAGTTTACCACATTCAGTTACATAGATAATGTACAAGGATCAGGTCCGGTGAAAGAACTGATAAATTTTCTTGTACAGAAGACATTTCGAGAGACGTTACTGTGAAGTGCGCATTCCACCCTACTAACATCCTCCCGCAGCGCCATCGCCGCGCACGTCCGCCGCAGGGGCGCGGCGCACCCTTTAAAGGATCGCAGTCACTTCAAAATCATCATTTTGCTTCGAGTTTACTTGTATTTAGTAAAGAATAAAGAAACATACTTTACCAAAACGAATAATTTGAATTCCAACTCAGGGGGTGAACAAGTAGAAAAGTAGTTCTACTTAACTACCGTGGGATATGAAACGTGTAGTGATATGCCTGCAGAACCTTGCAATATGTGTAAAAATATAATATGCAGATATTTTCCGAGATAATTTGCATACTCCCGATCGGGATGCAGCTGTATGAACACGTTTCATAATCCCGCGGTATTTTAGTAGAACTACTTTTCTACTTGTTCACTCCCTGAGTTGGAATTCAAATTATTCGGTTTTGGTAAAGCATTTTTCTTTATTCTTTACTAAATTCAAGTAAACTCGAAGCAAAATGATGATTTTGTAGTGACTGCGATCCTTTAACAACGAGAATATTTTATAGCGCGCGGCGAAAAAATTAGCCGAGAGTCGAGACTTAGTATTCGCCAGACTATCACTAGATTCCCGAGAGTGCACTGAGCACCCTTTCGTTGAAACTTGGCGAATATGTGGCGAGTGGCCGCGCATACTTTTACCTGCCTGCTTCTGCACCAATTTTCTTCAGTATTCTCGTACAGACGCTCATCATTCGCCGCATGAAATATTCGCGCCAGGGTATCGCCGCGCAATACCCGAGTATCCTTAGTAAATGCATGGACAGGAGGGCGCACAGGTTCAATTTCCGGTTGACACACCTGTGGAGTGTCTCTTAGGGGATGCGCGACAGGTACGCGGTATGCAAGATGTGCACCTCAGTGGCGCGGCTGGTGCGCCATGTGGCATTCACACACAATAGAGAAAGTGCGCCGCGTCCTGCGGCGCACACACTTTTTTTTGCGCGCGGCTCACCGATGACTCTGAGTACTCAGGTTGACATACCGATGAGTCGGAGTGTCGTTCTCTACATTTTAGAGATGTTCCTCTTCCCTGACACTAAATTATGTTGTTTACACTTGCACATGCTGCTACTAACATTAGTTTCGTGTGTGCGTTGTCCAGGGATTATAATTATACATATGGATATAGCTATGTTGGGTATCCTCTACATCAAAATACACTCGATTACATAGTTATGGCAAGCGATGGGACGCCGCTAGTTATTTCTACAGTGCTAAATTGTGAATGAACTTGATCATTTTACATAGCGACAACATTGTGAACAGTGTGATCGTAAGACAGACCAAATAATATCGTTTTGGGATAAAAATCGAGTGTGACTACAGTAGATTGAGTGTGACTTCTCGTAAGCTTGATGAAGAATACTTCGGCCGAACAAATGGGTTTCAACTGATTAAACAAGGTTACTGCGCTACGAGAAGGTTTTTTTCTTGTCAATGGAGACACTATTTTTGACTATGGTATTATTTTACTTTGGAAATTTTTTTTTGCAAACGTGAACATATATTTGGGAGTAACCGAACTAAGCTGCTTATTATTTTCCCAGTCACAATATATTAGGAATTTAATTTCGATTTTCATTAGATATGGGAAGATAAATTATGTTGTTTACACTTGCACATGCTACTACTAACATTAGTTTCGTGTGTACGCGTGTGTTCGTGTGTGTATGTTAGGGATTATAATTATACATATGGATATATGAAGAAAAATAAATAAAAAACGCGGTACGCACTACCAAGTTACAGTACTTTTATAATAGTTACAGTACCACTACCGGTTGTCTAGCTGTGATCTTCATTACCTAATAACTCGATCCTGCATACTATGAATGACGGTTTTCACAGTCATGCTTGAATAATCTTGCAGTTTTCTCTCAGGAAAATTGGGGAAATTTTTCTTACGTGAGCCTCTAAGCCAACGCCACTTTTCATGGAACCAAAACATTTGGTGCCCACTTGAAGACCTGTCGAACAAATTTCCTAGAAACCCGTCATTACCTGGTCACCATTTGGTCAGTGACAGATCACCGAATGGTTTTTCAGTGAAAACCATTTGGCGACCGCCTGCAGACGGTTTTCTGTGGTCTGGGCAATTAATACAGTTTTCCTGGGCATTAGTCATTATATTATTATCAATCGTTATACATGAATTGGAAAAAAAATACAAACAACAGTAATTTGTAAGTTGGGGCGTGACTGTGGTAACGAACGCATGGGCGGTTTTTTATAGCACGGTGCCATTTGCAAAGTGGACCGCGGACCGCGGACCGCAGACCGCAGACCGCGGACCGCGGACCGCGGACCGCGGACCGCAGGACCGCGGACCGCGTTTTATACCCTCCCTTTCTACAGTGTGCACACAATCCCACAGTACAGAATGACACTTGATTTCTCTGCGGCTCCGCACATTGCGTGCTATTTCACAACCACACAGGGTCTTCACTCTTCATTGATCCGAAATTTGAATACGGAATTGTTTGTTTATTATGCTAATTAAATACAGATTTATTTTTATTAAAAATGCAAATAAATAAACGAGAATATAGAATGAAAATAATCATAAACTATTTTAAGGCGAAATACCGGTCGGTTTTTAAAACGCAGCGTGGACAACTGAATTCTTACGGATTTATGTTAATTTACTCGAATTTAGATCGGGTTTCTATTCTAATTTGTGTTCATTTGCATTCTATTCTAATTTGTGCTCATTTGCCTATTTCGCTTTAAAATAACGCAATTCAACAAGATTTCTCTTTTTCTTATTTAGAATATGTCTTTTTCATTCATGGGTAATCTATAATTGGAAAAAAATATCCGGGCAACATTTTTTTTTCATGTGTAATCTATAATTGGAAAGAAATATCCGGGCAGTCATTTTGCGGTGAATGTGTTTTTTTTTGTTTCACGCAATTTGAATTATTTTCATACATTTACAGTAAGAAAATTAAAGAAATTGGAATAATACAGTGTAACTAAATGACAGAAATTATAGCACAAATTTGCACAAAAAGCTTATTAAAATTAATCAAAGCTCATATTGGAATTCAAAATTATTATTTGATGCAAAACGTAAATTTGACCATCGAGCGCTGTTCGTTTACTCCAGCTTCAAGCTTTTTGTGCGATGCTCTTTCCGAAAGAGAAAGAGGCAAAAACCCCGCTCGGGTTGAACCTTTCCGAAAGGATTTAATGCTTTGTGAAAGCGAAAAGTACAGTACACACTTTCCGTGAACGCGCAGGGGTTTTCGTTTTAAGATTTGAATCGATTTAATTGCGCACGGTGCATTTCCTTCCGGTCTTGTGCACGTACTGTCATGTGCCTGCGGGCAGGCCGGCGGTCGGAAAAAAAAATACAATTCCGAAATTGTGCACAAGTGCGCAGACCGTGCACATTCAAATAAAAATAAAAACCCCTGAGTGCTCACGGAAAGTGTGTACTGTACTTTTCACTTTCACAAAGCATTAAATCCTTTCCGAAAGGTCCAACCCGAACGGGGTTTTTGTCTCTTTCGGAAAGAGCAACCCGAACGGGCCCTTAAGAAAATTATCCATTCCGTTATGCAAATTATTCAAGTTCCTCGTATTTATTATCATCTGTCTACCTACTCGAACACATACTGTATGTTCAGCGAAGCGAGACACAAATAGTTCAATAGATGTATATCTAAACGAGTACTTGACCCTAAGACCTAAGATTTGATATTGGTACCATCTTTGACAGTGAATTTTTTTCATACTTGTTACAAATGAAAGCAAACTAACAATCGCGAAGTGAGCCCCCCCCCCTTTTTTAAATTTGTTACCGCCGATATTTATCATGATGTTTAGGTATGAGAAAACTTGTTTTGCTATGTTTATTTTTCTCATCTTTGTCTTGGGCGTTTGCGTGCAAATGGCTCGATGAAATGACCGAAAAGTCTGCTTCTATTAAGGTAATTCATTCTAAAATTCAAGTGTTATTTTTGTCTATTTTTAGTCCTATATCTTATATAGAAAGCCGCTACCCACAAAATTTGCCTACGATAGAAACATTGAGCCCAAAACCCAGAGGCTGATTTGTCCCATGCAAACATAGTTACTATATGCCTTTATCCTAGCCCTAGCTGCTTGATCCAATAACTCTTATTAATTATGAATATAGTTTTAAATTATAGTGTCGCAAATAATATGATGTTAAAGGAGGAGGCGCGCGAGATATGAGTGTACGATTTATTCCTTCTTATCGATAGATGACGGCATTTGATTCCAAGAAAGATGCCTTACGAAGCAAAAGCTTTTAATTAGAAGGAATAAATCAGAATAATGCTCAAAATTTTATCTAAATTCTTGACCGTAGCCTTTGTAATTGTGTGTGTCCCGAGGGTATCTGGGAGACTCAAAATAAGAAAAGAAGGATGCAACTATAGCTAGATACCCTCGGGACACATACAATAAGAGCCAGATACCCTCGGGACACAAAGGCTACGGTCAAGAATTTAGATAAAATCCTGAGCATTATACTGATTTATTCCTTCTAATTAAAAGTTTTTGCATAGTAAGGCATGTTTATTGGAAGCAAATGCCGTCATCTATCGATAAGAATAAATAAATGGTACGCTTAGATCTCGTGCGCCTCCTCCTTTAAGTTATCAAAGATTTTCTCACACAATAGGGAGAGAGAGGGAGAGAGAGAGAGAGAAGAGATAAATGTTACAGTATCTTTCCAGCGTTTTAGTAATGACTCCAAATTACAGCTGACGGGAGCTGGACTTCACCGATCACTCGTTCTTTCCATAAAAGTCGCTTCTCTGTCCAGATTCACCGAATGCTCATTGCTATATCAGATTGTAATTCCTAAAGGAGCCTATATTGACATTGATAGGTGAGATCTTAGGGTGAGGGGCATGCATAAGGTCAAATTAATGAACCACCTCAAAATTGGGTAACTAAACCGGCCTCGGCAACCTTTGAACTTGCAGTACATTGGAAACGAGGGGGACCATTTGGCGACATTTTCGAGTTTTCCGCGGTCCTAAGTCCTAAAGACCACTTGGCGACCTTTTGGTGACGAATGTTACTCGAAAACTGTCCTCAACAATATCGCTTTATAGTGTCAACTCTTCGCTACCGCTTCACAATTTCTATTCTCCACACTACTTCGATATTGAGGCTACCGCTGAGAATTCTAAGGAGCATACTGTGTTTGTGTCGCCGAAAAAGGTTTACAGGTGGGTAATTGCTAATATAAACGGGCTTCATGCTAACTGGAAGACCTAAGAGCTTGATAATTGGATAATTGTCCCTTATTTTCAGAAAAACTTTTCTCATCGAGGACACATTCACTCTACCGGTGCGCCTACGATATCATGCTGCTTCAGAGCTGCCAGGTTTGAACTTACTGAAACTGCGCAAATGTTTTGGGTTTTTCATGGAAAGCGTGGAAGCGAGAGAGGACGACGTGTTCGCAGACGGTAGAAAGTAGGCTATCGCTCTAACCATTGGGAAGAGAGCGCTGTTAGACTGTTAGTCATTTTACCACGCTGACAAGCGGCTTATATGAAGGAAAAGCGCGGGCGGGACTAACTCATTTGCTATTATCACTAACTATGCTATGTAAATTTATGCAAATTTAGGATCCGACGCCAAGGTGCCGTTCTCAGCACCTCAGATACTACTCGACTGCCCTGAAAACTTTAAAGTTGAAAACCTGAAGGACTGTGTCGCCAATCACAGACTCCTGAGAAGCTTAGGTGAGAGTTTCGTTTTTAAATGATTGAATCCTACCACCGCGAGACATTTCGCTGCATCCGCGCAAAAAAGGTGCGCTGAAGCAGAGTAGTGGAGCCGGAATTGGGGTGCGATGATTGTGAGGGTTGACGAACCTTTCACGAACCTTACGCCCAACGTTGGCTTGTTTGATACCATCGGCATAGTTCCAAAAGTCGCCGCGCACCAGTTTCCCGCATAATTTGAGCAGCACATCCGTGCAAATTCATCAGTTTATCAGCTGCCTCCCGCTGGAAATACTCAAGCACAATTTAGGAATCCCAACAAATAGTCCCGCATGGATCGCCGTGCCTACTGTACTCAAGACAGTTGCTCCTGTTGCAGTGGTGCCTGTGGGGAATCGAAGTACTACTAATATTGTACTAATGTTTACTGTATTGACAATCTTGTCATGTCTGGTATTCACCTTTACAGCACAGTCTGGTGAGAAGAAGACTAAGGCCGAGTAGCGCACGACTAGTACCACAAAGTTTAGCTATTATCTTAGATTAAGATAATTAAAAGTAAGATAATTATAATGAACTATTTTCTTTGATAAAATATCACTTCATAAGATGAATACCTTTCTCGAATACCAATGTCAGATTCCAACGTTAGATATGATATAGTGAACTGGTTGGATTCTTGCTGTAGAGCGTCTCGAGGAAGCCCGCACTTTTCCGTTGGCCGTACCTGAGGCACACTTGTGGCGCACGTCCCGCACCGCGCCGTGTGCCGCCGACGCGCCAACTGGAATTGTGAACCTTCTCGCGCGCAACTTAGCTTGAGGATTTCGCCACACGGCTTTCTTTTGCGCGACAACTGCTATGTTTGTCTTGCTAGGAGGAGTTAGTTTGGTTTCATTTTGTTAATAGACATTGATCCTAATTTTAAGTGAATTGCTATGATTTTTTGCTAGCGTATTTTTCACTCCCTCTGATTTCGACTGTACTTTTCTTTTCACGGGTTCACGGGTTTCTCTCTTAATCTCTTTCATTTCACTTACTTTTCAGTGTAATAAATATAATAAATTGTGTGTGTGCTATTGACAAGCTACACTGTCCTTTATTAATTAATAAACGTTTTTCACCTCAAGAGCGTGCGATCCAAACAAAGCTCTGATGCCGTATTCACCAACAAGTAGGGAGCCCTCCCTGGCCTCGCGAGGGATAGCTAACAAGTGCGAGAGCAAAAGAGATTCAGAGCACAAGTGAGCCTATGGAGGGCTCCCTGTGTGGTGGTGAAATGGCCTCAGCTCAGCCTTATGCTAAAAGACAGATCAGAGTAACGACTGCCACGGATGACCGGCGCGGACATTTCTACCTTAAAATGGCTTTGATAAACTTACTATACTTACGTAGATTATTTGAAATACACATTCATGCGTAACCCAATCGACGACCCTATTAAAAACAACTAGTCGTTATGCCACTACGCTACGTGAGTAGCTTTGCTACTCTCTTGCTTCGTTTTGCATAACTGCTGTTTTACACCAACGGTCCATATACACACATAAGGGTAAGGCGTTTATTCAGGGTCAATTAATAAAGCCCTCTGGGAAGTATGCAAACAAACGCTTAGGCCTAGTTATGTGTGGTAGCGTTGAGTGTATACACTGAGTCCAGGTATAAGAGTTTTTAAAGCGTATACGCTTACGCTGCGCCGGTTAAACTTTCATACAATACTAGTACCCGATTGTAAAAGTTGAAACGAAACGATACCATAGCTAGAACATAGGTCACCATCAAATCAAGCACAAAGTGAACAATTCTTCAAGCAAAACGCTACTTAATCAAGCGAATATCTCAGTAAAGATTGATCGATGTAGTCACTTATGAACACATGGAACCAGATGATCCGAACCGTTGTTTCTTTGTACGCATAATGTGGAAATGAAGGATTATGTACAAGAAAGCACAACCACTCACGACCACGAATAACGCACAAGCCGAGAAATTCCAGTCCTGGCCCTGACAATGAGCCCGGCTATCTGGCTGTCAATCTTGTAATAGTACAAAGACACCAAAACGTAGCTTTGGATCCGTTATACAGAAAAACCATTCCGGTAATTACCGTATGAAGTTAAAACTTTTGGATAAGGGCTCCGATAGGCACGAAAAACGCTCGAGATCATAAAATAAAAGTTGTCTTGAGACTTAACTAAGCGTATTACTAAACATAAACAAATAACAATTTGTGATAAATTACGATCGCCTGGAGAATCGGCGTTACAAGTAGGAGTCTGACATAGGTTTACGTATGAAATAAACATAAAACATAAACATTTATTGCAAAAATGCACACACCACAGAGGGTGGAAAATACAATTGAACGAACAACATAAATTTAAGAAACAGCCAAACGAAAATAATTCACAGGGAACATAATACACACTACAACACCACACGGGGGAACAAGAACAAGAACACGTTTTCAATATCACCAAGATAATCACATATCAAATACTTCGAGTAAAGAGTGGAAAATTGCCAAGTGAAGCCTGCCCACGCCTAACTTGGGGGGATAATAATAAATAATGAATATTCCAAAGGTATGTATACTGCTGTGAGACCTCCCCAAGCCTTACAGGATTAATGTAAAACATTCAAATTTGGAGAAAGACAAAAAATGGAAAAGAAATACCGCTTCGAAAGATGCTAGCAATGTCGCTATCCTATTTCTCATGCACGGATGGGTAAGCCACGAGAAACTCCCAATATGCAGTAGGGATAAAGAAAAAAAAAAGTAAAAATAAGTAGTACAAACACAAACACGATATGTTCAACGAGGCCATCTGCCTGAAGCCGTGCAACCCTAACTGTATACCAGAATCTATGCCTACACGCTACAAGCGAGGAACACCCTCATCCCCTGATACGACCTGTGTATGTCAGCAACCGATACTAGAGGTCCAACACAAGAAAATGCACTTTGTTCTGCTTTAAAGCAACGAAAAGCGCCAAGAAGTTGAAAGCAAAGAACCGTAAGATTAACAATGTAGGGGAATCTGGAGTCCTCGCCAATCCATGACAAAAACATGCTAACATGACAATGACAACAAAACACAGCCCAGAGTGCACCACAAAACTACACACGTGGAAAATTGACCCGCTCGAAATGTAACTTTAGTGGAAAACCAACTATGCAACGCCATGCAACCTTCTATATGTAATATGTACGGCGTTAAAACAGCAATAGTCGGGCAATATTTCACCATCTGATGCGAGCTTCCATTCGGCAGCAATCACACTGAGGTAAAAAGGGGCCGAAATAAAACAACATTCCATTGAAGATTCTTGGAAATATAGGTCGTGCCAAAATCAATTAATACCGCCTCCGGGAGAAATCCAAATAAGGAAAACGTACTCAGACTGGGTACACCGACGCGGTACGTAGCAATGCGGTTAACTTTTTCTAGAAAAAACTCTTTTTCAATAAAGACGTCCTCCTAGAGGCACCGGGCATCCGCCTTATGGCAATAAGTGTAAGGCACATCGTACGCTGATTAAGCAAATCCAGATTAGGGACAAGATTTATCACCAATAAAAACCCTCTACTGGAGGCATCCATAGATCCATCCTTGATGTAACAAATGGGAGCTATAATCAGACTAGTTAAACAAAACGTAGAGAATATGAATTAGGAGTCAAACCTTATTTCAACAAAATGGTAACCGGAAGGTGACCGCCCCTGGGACAAGAAGTAGGAACCAAACTCCAACCGATTAAACAAAAGTAGAAAAAGTAAATATAGAGTCAAAACACCACAAAAACGGCGTCCCCAAGGCATGTGCACATTGGGCTATGAATGTGAGCCAGACTCCAACTTGATACACAGAATTAGAAAGTAGAAAACTTAATTCTAGAGTCGAATTTTATTCCAATAAAACGACATTCTGGAGACATCCGCCCCTGGGGCAATAAAAGGGGGCCATTCTCCGAAATATAGAAAAGAAATCTAGAGCCAAACTGTTTCTTAACGTAAAACATAGAGCGACACTCTATAATCATAATCGAAAAGCGATCCACCTCCTGGAGGCCTACCGCCCATGGGGCAGGAAACTGGAGCCATACTCCAACAAAGCAAGCACGCATATGATGCCAGTCTGCCAGTGTTACACCCTATTCCGAAATAAAACAACCTCTTGGAGGCAACATATAGCCCCTGGGGCAGTCCATACCACAGTTTTGTTAGATTATCGTGGAGCACCACAGCATTACGATGCACACACAACACTTTTTTAATAAACAGTTAACTTAAGCTAAAGGCAAGGCAGAACAACAATTGCGCTGATGTCAAAATGAAAAATAAACAACCCCACGCACGTGTTATAGATAGCTACCGTACATTATCTAGTAAATAAATAAACTAAGCTAGGGGAGTGAAAAGAGCTACTGTGCACCAGTTGTCGAATAAAACGGGGATTCTTATCAAGTCTATCCAATATCAGCAGACTACACACTTTGGGAGCCTTTATTTATTTGGAAAGTTTTTGTACTGATTGTGATTTTTGAACTACACATACCAAAAATAAACAAAGGGGTGACTCAGAAAAGCATACAAATTGCTTATAATATGGGAAACACACTAAGCTGAAGCATAATACTTGATCGAACTGCGCTTTACAAACAACGCGATCAAGTATGATACCGACTGCTTTAGGCGATTTAGGCGAGCACACACACTTCAGGAAACAGAAAATACTCTCACCTGGCCCTGGCACTGGAGTCGAGTCGGATCATCGGACACATCAACCGCTCGCTCCACTCCTCCCTTAGCTCTTTCAGTAATCACTGGGGGTGCCCTTTCCGGTTTGCTACTGAGAAAGCAGCATGGAAAGTGCTTGCCCTTCTTATTCTGAAAGACGGAACATCTTACTGCTAGCTTACCATCAATGTCAATGCAGAATTCAGGGTAAACATTCCGTGCGTAAATGGAGGTGGTCGGACATGGTTTCCTAGTTTCCTTAACTTACAACAGTTAGAAACATCATGTTTGGGTCAAATTGTCAAATTCAAACACATTAATTACTAATTGCTTCCGGAGGTGCTTCGTGCGTGTTTTACGCACCAACCTGTACCCCAGCATCAATTGCTCAGTAATAGCGCCGCCGGAATGGCTGCAGTACAAGTCCAGTCTCTTACAATCTTACAGTAAACTCGCATGTTGGTTTTCCTCTCTTACATTTACAGTTCAACTCCGATTCAAAAAAAAAAGTTCAACTCCGATTCAAACAAAAAAAGGAAAAGTACTGTATGGAACCTACGTTCCGAAATCCTCTTTTAAATTTCCTATCCAACTCCATTTTGCGACGTTTCTCCATCTCTTTTTTCATTGCAGCTTCCAATTCGACGAAATGTGGTGCGAGTGGTAGTGTTAGGTTGCCCGACGGTGATTTTGCCTTTTTCTTCTGAAATGAAAGGTAGTCATTATGACAAAATTTTGGAAAACAAATCACAATGCAAAATACAACAGACCCAAAGAGCCACGACTAATTTACAATATAACTAACAAAGAACATAACATAATAACACCCACTTCGGCTTTCGTCCTGGCGGTGATTTGATTCGTATCGTAGGTGATCTTGTACTCCAAATCATTGAAACATTTCCCGCGACCAAGGGACCTCGTCATTCAGAGCGTTCCAGATTAAGTTCAAAACTTCCTGCTTTTTAGTGCGAACGTACCTGCCCTGAAGGAAGCTTACATTGTAGGACAGCCGGTTTTTAAACTTTTCACATCTACGTTCTCAATGGCATATTCACGGCGTCTATAGGGCGGCTATTCAGCGACAAGAGAAGTCTCCATGCGCGACAATCATTGAGTGCGGGGCGGCGGAGCCCCAAAAAAATGTATGTAATCGACCCCTAAATACCCTACACAGGAAAGTGAAAACCCCGATTTCGCGCCGATCATTTGTCAAAAAACCCGATTTCGCCCCGATTCTTTCAAAAAACCCCACAAAAAGCCCGATCACGTCCCGATTTCGCCCCGATCACAAATAATCGGGGCATAATTGGGAACAAGGCCGGATTTCGCCCCGATTCTTTCAAAAAACTCCGATTTCGCCCCGATCATTTGTCGAAAAACCCCGATTTCGCCCCGATTATTTCCCAAAGCCCCGATCATTTGTCGAAAAACCCCGATTTCGCCCCGATCACGGCCCGATTTTTTGAGGGACTTGATCGGGGCGAAATCAGGGTTTTTAGTTTCCCATGTAAGGCAAAGTTCCAAAATTGTATCTATCGATCGAAACATAGTATCGGTCGGGGGTGTTCAAGCTAACCTCAAACTTGGGTAATTAAACCGAAAGCTGTCGCTGCCAAGCTTAAAAAGAGCAAAGCGTGCCTTATCTCTCGTGTGTGCACAAAACCCGACAGCCGCCGCATTTTCGCCCGAAACAGGCAAGTTCGCGGCGGCTATCTGAGAGCCGCCGCATGTTCGCCTGTTTCCAGCGAGTTCGCGGCGGGTATATCTTCGTCGAATAGCCGCCACTTTTGCGGAGCGAACTGCTAAAGCACATATAGCCGCCGCGAACATGCCGTTAATCATCAGAGATGTTCCATGTTTCTATGTATTTATTGAAAGTCAATTAGTTTTTTACTTCTCTAAACATGGAAACGCAGTTATTTAAAATCCGCTTCGAAAACCGGCTGTTATTTCGCTTTCACATTGCGCACTATCGCCGAAGCGAACGCTGAACCTGCCACACCGCAGGCAGGCTCACACTTACTGCATTCTCGTGCGCCTTCTGTGAAAAAAGGAAAGTTAGCCGCAGTTATCAGTCCTTATGGGGTCTCGATCGTCTCGATGTATGGCAAAAAAAGCGCATTTTGCTTCCAAGTAGTTTATTCGAAAGTACTGGGCTTTTAGGTGTGGTGTGGGCTTTTGTGTGTGCTGCGCGTTGTCTTCTTTAGTCCTGCGCGCTCTTCCGTTCACTTGTCTCGTTTCGATCGTCCTTCGTAGCTCTTCCGATGGTTGACCTCCGTCCCGTGAAGTTCGCTGGTTACCTACCTAGTAAGCTATGCGCCCGTGCGCACTGTTATTTCGTGACCTAAAGATCTGAATATGTTGCTTGGGAATCCTTACTACCATGTTTGACGACGCGCTTCCGATTACGCTGCTGTGAAATACTCGGAAGGTTTCTGAATGCCATTCGATCTTTCTTTATTTGTCATTGCTACAAAAGACGATCATAACTGCTCTAAAAAAATAACCGATGTCCAACAGTCCTACAGTCTACTTATACTCGGCCTGCACGTCTACATTTACATTGTGGACATTTTCCGCCGATTTCGTGATTAGTAGTAATATAGCCATTACACCGCTGCAGCGCCTAGAATGACGTAACACGCAACGCGTTCACTCTTCGAAACATTTGGCGAAAGGATATCATTATAAAAACAATTGCCTAATAGAAACAATTGCACGCAATTAAAAATAAAGATTCCCGAACTCAAAAGAAGAAATATTTAAGTAATGATTGCATCAGTATTTGGACTATCAAATATAGAGACTACGGTATGAGGGTCGTGATACTGGGGGAACTACAAACTACACTTAGTTGCAGGCGCAGAGCGCTCACTCTCCAATGACCTTGTCTCTCCCAATACCCCACAATAAATACTGAAAATTTCGCGCACAAACCATGACACTCAAAAATGGTCAAATATCATCAAAACAGAAAGACTTCGACAGGTCCTACGAGAATTGCAAAACTGCAATTGCAAAATTTATTTCACATAATTGCAAAGTAAAGTGCTCAGAAGAGCCGAAAGACAAAAAGGCAATAATAATGCACCAAAAAAACAAGCAAAGAAAAAAACACGAACAATGAACGAGAAAATGAGAATATATAAATTTCATTCAAGCACCAATATTGCAATCTGCCTGGTCACTCAACTCAACGAGGTCGAGAGCGTCAATTTTCGATTTGAACGATTCTATAATTGAGCTGCGGACAGTCGCTTCGTCAAGGAGATTCCAAATTCTAGTGACTCGATGTTTAAAAAATGATTGAGTTTGTAAAGTCGAAACCATTCTCGAGAGAGACTCTCAACTAAGCGACCATCTCCGAAATCACGCATGGAAATTATAGCCTGAATACAATGCTCATGCGAAGTAGCTTCAAAGGCGGATGAAAAATCGATGTCGACATCTCTCAAATTGCGGTCAAAATCTTCCGCTCTCTCGAGACACCCCTACAATAAGAGATAAGCGACTAGTTTATAATTTTAATAATGCTCGCTTGCAAAAAAGACAAAAACAAATCATCTAAACAAAAGAAAGCCATTTTTAACTTACGCGAATTTGCCTCTGCGCTACTCCGTTGCCATTCCGTCCTCTCCTCGAATATAAAACCACCACCGGCCGGTTGTCGAGTTTTAGAAACTCCGCATCATTAAATGAGTCGAGCGCGTCCCTATCGTTAGCGAAGAGAGCCTTGAACACACTGAAACGAGTAAATTAAAAGGCTTAACATTTCCTTGATAAACTTTTCTAACCCTCTCATACCAAAGTTGCACGATTCACCATCACGTGCAGACATCGAGAGGAAATAAGAAAAGGGCATAAATGAGAGATTGCAGGCATTTATGACCAGCAATGTTATAGAGCAATTTAATGGCTACACAGTGACTTCCTGGCAAAACCATAATCCGTCCAAATGGTCCAAAGCAACTATGGGGACTATTCACCGGCACGCTCCGAACTTCCTAGTGACGTTGCGGATAAATCGGAATCGGGGCAGCCGCGGAAGGGTACCGCGACGAATCGGGCCAAAGAAACTATGGGGAAACACCCATCTCGGAATTGTCTCGGCCTCCGCCTTACCATGCTATTTCTTTACTGTACGACTATTCCGAGATGGGATTCCGAGATGGAAAAGCTCAGTTAAAATACCGACTAAGGAGTGGGCGGCCTTCGACGGCCGAAGGCCACGACGGCGAGCACAAATTAAATGGAGCGTCGGAGCGACGACCCGGCTCCAGGAGCCAGGGGGAGCAGACATTTCGGTTAACTACTACTAAAAAGTGAAATAAACGAACGGTCGCTCGTCTGTTCCTTCCATCTTGATCTGGGCAGGCTACAAAATGCAGGTCCAACGACCGCCAATTAATGGGCCGGTTCCGCCAATTAATGGGCCGGTTCCGCCAATTAATGGGCCGGTTATCTGAAAGAAAGACCACCAGTTAAAGGGGATATGCAACCCCTTTTTGAAGTTATGCTGTATTAATAGAATGTGTGGTGTCCATTACGGAAGCAACAATAACAAAAGCTGTCCAAAGTCCCCCAGTTAAAAGAAACCGAATTTCAAAGTTCATCACCAGTTTTAAAGGGGGAAATTTCAACTTATGTATGCAGATATCGGTAAATAGCATAGAACAACGACATATGCATGTAAAGCAAATAGAACATACGAGTTTACATATTCAGTCGCATATTTAAATTCCTATCTGGTATGGAAACTCTAGTTCGCATTTATTTTGCGCAATTTGTATGTCTATAAATGCGCTTTAACATACCCTGCTGAGTTATCCATGGATGGTCGATGGAGAGTGGCTGACCAAGAAATCTTAATAGGGGGATGATTTCCTTAGCAGCGCTAGCCAAAGTGCGTGTCTGAAAACCGGCGGTTAAAGGGAGAGGCTCACGAGAAAAACGTTTTCTTCAATTTACTTGGGCAGAATGTCCGGTATCTCAGAAATATTACTGTGAAAACCGCATTCATTTGCATCTAGAACTCGAAGAGATATTCTATGCACAACAGTTCGACCAGGTACCGTAGTCAGTAACGCAAAAATTAGTTTTTACGGTTTATCCGTTCCCTTGCATTCTTTCTCAACGTAATAATGTTCAAACGAATATATATCATTCCTACAATTATAAAGAGGCGTTCCAACACAGGAAAGCCCTAAAAGCGCAAAAATTGATCCTGACAACGGTACCTGGCCGAACAGTTTGCCGGATAATAACTCTGTGAGTTCTAGGCATCAAACAATGCGGTTTTCACAGTATATTTCTGCTATTTATAGCCTACCACAAATAGCCTACCACAAACGTCACTCTTTGTACATAGGTACTGGGAATGCTAAATGTGTTTACCAAATCGCAAATACTCCTCTAGGGGAAGTTAATTCAGTTCGGGATCTAGGAGTAAAAATACAGAATAATCTTCAATTCAATGAGCATTTAAATTTGGTATATAATTCTTCAGTTTGGAAAATGCATATTCTTCTACGTATTGTTCGTATTCGTGATCCTACTGTGTTAGTTCATTGTTTTAAGACGTGGGCGCTTCCTAAACTGGAATTCTCTAGTTCAGTTTGGAGCCCTTTTAAATTAAAGGATATTCGTAAAATCGAACGTGTGCAATCAAGTTTTACTCGCATTGTTTATTTTAAATGTGGTGTGCATTCTTACTCTGAACTTCCAAGTTACAGTGAGCGTTTATGTCGTTTAGGTCTTGTTTCGCTTCAGGAGAGGAGAATTCGCAAGGAATTGGTCCTTGCGTTTAAGATTCTTTCCGGCGAAGTCCGGTTAAGCCGGAGTAAATACTTCCGGCCTAAGCCCACTAATGGGCGAACAAAACTGTATAATTTCCGTCTTCCGTCCATACGGAACAACGCCAACGCTTTCAAAAATAGTTTCTTTATTCGCTCGGCCAATTGGCTTATGCAACTCCCTGCTGATATACTGAAGTTACGTACTTCTAATCAATTTCAGGTGGCACTTGAAAGACTGAATTTGGTAGGTTTGCTTCAGATACCATCATGTGTCTCTTAGAGACATTATGTATTCGCATCCTGGTCCCACTGCGCATTTTGTACCATATATACATCTTGTAGTCACAAAGCTTTGTGGCAAACATTTGCTAACAACGGCAAACTTCCGTTCCGGTGTCAAAATACCGGCCAAAAAGCCTGGAATTTCTATAAAACTACCCGTTCTTTTCCATTTTTTGCATTTCTCCAAATTTGAATGTTTTACATTAATTCTGTAAGGCTTGGGGAGGTCTCACAGCAGTATACATACCTTTGGAATATTCATTATTTATTATTATCCCCCCAAGTTAGGCGTGGGCAGGCTTCAATTGGCAATTTTCCATTCTTTACTCGAAGTATTTGATATGTGATTATCTTGGTGATATTGAAAACGTGTTCTTGTTCTTGTTCCCCCGTGTGGTGTTGTAGTGTGTATTATGTTCCCTGTGAATTATTTTCGTTTGGCTGTTTCTTAAATTTATGTTGTTCGTTCAATTGTATTTTCCACCCTCTGTGGTGTGTGCATTATTGCAATAAATGTTTAATTTAATGTTTAATAAAAAGTCTTAAAGTAGTTTTAATGCCCTTATTGCGTAAATTTTTTAACAAATCGTTTTTAAGTGGGAAGGTTCCTAAGGAATGGCGACATGCGATTGTTTCACCCCTTTCCAAAAAACCACCTCGCACGTCCATCCTTAACTACCGGCCAATTTCTCTCACCTCCTCATTTTGTAAATTATTTGAATTGGTAGTTAAGCATAAATTAACGTACCACATGTCTGTTAACGGTTGTTTGTCTCTTAATCAATTTGGCTTTCTAAAAGGCCGTAATACAACTTCGCAACTTCTTTTATGCTTTTATGAATGGCTCTCTGTTAAAGAATCCGATGATAATTTGGAATGTGTTTACATTGATTTTGCTAAGGCGTTTGATGTTGTTAACCACCGTTTTCTCTTACATAAGCTTAAGAATTATGGAGTTTCTGACATAATGCTTAATTGGATTAGTTCTTATCTTGCAAACCGTACCTTTCAGGTTAGATACCAGAATACCTTGTCTTCTATCAAACCTTGCTCCAGTGGAGTACCTCAGGGTAGTGTTTTAGGCCCGTTGCATTTCTTAATTTTTATTAATGACATTGACGATTGCTCTCTTGGAGATAGCTCCATTGTTATGTACGCGGATGATGTTAAGATTTCCCGTGTTATGCCAAAACTAGGGCCCTGGCCTGCCTGGAATGCTTTTCAAAAAGAACTTGGCAATATTTCCAGTTGGGCTGATATATGGAAAATGACCATTTCTGAGCCAAAGTGTCAACATTTTTCTGTGACTACTAAGACCCACCACTCTTTTCCTCTTCGTTTAAATAATACGCTCATTCCACCAGTAACTGATGTCGTTCGTGATCTTGGTGTTTTGTTTTCTCCGGATTTATGTTTTAAGGCTCATATTAAGCAAAGAATTAGTAATCATAGCATTGATGTTTATCGTAAAGCTTATGTTACTTATTGTAGGCCCCTGCTTGAGTATGCAACCTCCGTTTGGTCGCCGTACCTGAAAAGTGAAATTGACGCTATTGAAAAGGTACAGCAGCGTTTTACTAAACGTGTGCTTCGTAGAATTGACAATGACTATTATAACTCGTTTTCCTATTCTGAACGTCTTGTTGTTTTTGGTCTCAAATCTCTCCATCATCGTAGAATTTTGTTCGATCTCATTGAATGTTTCAAAATTGTCCGAGGTTATAATCCTCTGTTAGCGCGATAGCACTAACATAGTTTGGGTTTGATCCGAGAGCCCTTTTTTCCAGTTTTCACCCTGAATTTGGCCCTAGACCAAAAATTGAAATTGTTTTGGTCTAATTAGTGAAAAGACCACATTTCATAATATCTGCGAAAATTTCAGATAAAAATATCAAATTGCACGGAATTTATGACCAAATAAGCAAAATTTGCAAAACATGTGGAAGAAATGTCTGTGTGTGTGCGCCGTGTGCACCCCCCCCCCTCAAGCTCAAGAGAGAAAGAAAAAACCTAGTCTAGTCTTGCGCGCACCCAATTAACTAATAGACGGTATTTTTGACGCTTAATTTATTGCGTACTTTATTTGTAGTCTTTATTAACGAAATTATTAATCATTATAGTCTTAATTCTTAGTTTCATTTTTCTGTTCTTTAGTAGGTAAATAACTGTAAGTGCGCGCTAACAGTGTGCGCCGTTGGAACACTATACAACGTTTCAGGGGTATATTTGTTCAGGGCAAAAGTGCTTATTAGTTACTAAATATTATTACTATTATTGTTGCCAACTAGCTTATTAAAGCGAATAAAGTTAAGTCGTCCGGGGAAGGGGTTGTCAAATATTTTCAAAATTCTATCTAAAAATCAGAATTTCGGCTTGTGGGAGCACGTACGGAATTTCTGCAAAACTAAAGCATAATTTTAAGAAACCGCAATTTGTTTGTGCACACGAGTGTCTAAAATTAATAGTAACTAAAACGCCTTATTTGGCACATGCAACCATCCGAAGTGGTTATTTCCGGTTAACTACGATGCCTATGAAGGGAAGTGAGGCATGATTGAAGCACATTATTGTTTGATTGTCGCGAATTTTTTATTCTAATTATACTGATTTGCATGGGAATGTAGTTTTCGGAAATCAGTTCAAATCCGAATGTAGCCGCTTTAATTAAACGTTCGAGCCCATTTCAAAATATTTTTCCATATTTTCCGCGGTCACGAACGATCTATTGCTTGTTTTAAGAACTATATTTACCTGCAAAAAGTAATTAACCCTACAGTAAGTAATAAAGGATATATTTCTAAACTTACTCGGAGTTTTGAATTCTTGAAGTATGTATAAATGCGACGTTTCTAAACTTCGCAATTCGCGTACTCCAAACAATAACTTCTTTCAAAATGAGCCCAACAAGGTGATTTTTTTTATCGTGATGTACATGACCGCAAAAATAACTTCCTCAGAGAGGAATCGAACACTTGACCTTCCTCTTATCAGTCAGAAGCGCTATCCATTATGCTCGCTTGCAAAAAAGACAAAAACAAATCATCTAAACAAAAGAAAGCCATTTTTAACTTACGCGAATTTGTCGTTGGGCTTCTGCGTTGACATTCCTAATTCTCCTCGAGTAAAGAACAAGGGCTGGTTGGTCATCCAAGCGTAGAAACTCCGCATTTACAAACGCGTCGCGTGCATCCATTTCGTTCGTGAATAAAGCCTTGAACACCCTGAAACGAGTAAATTAAAAGGCTTAACATTTCCTTGATAAACTTTTCTAACCCTCTCATACAATTCCGAGATGGGATTCCGAGATGGAAAAGCTCAGTTAAAATACCGACTAAGGAGTGGGCGGCCTTCGACGGCCGAAGGCCACGACGGCGAGCACAAATTAAATGGAGCGTCGGAGCGACGACCCGGCTCCAGGAGCCAGGGGGAGCAGACATTTCGGTTAACTACTACTAAAACGTGAAATAAACGAACGGTCGCTCGTCTGTTCCTTCCATCTTGATCTGGGCACGTGGGAAGACGCGGCAGATATCGAGCAGCTTCACGGTTGACGCTACAAAATGCAGGTCCAACGACCGCCAATTAATGGGCCGGTTATCTGAAAGAAAGTCCACCAGTTAAAGGGGATATGCAACCCCTTTTTGAAGTTATGCTGTATTAATAGAATGTGTGGTGTCCATTACGGAAGCAACAATAACAAAAGCTGTCCAAAGTCCCCCAGTTAAAAGAAACCGAATTTCAAAGTTCATCACCAGTTTTAAAGGGGGAAATTTCAACTTATGTATGCAGATATCGGTAAATAGCATAGAACAACGACATATGCATGTAAAGCAAATAGAACATACGACTTAACATATTCAGTCGCATATTTAAATTCCTATCTGGTATGGAAACTCTAGTTCGCATTTATTTTGCGCAATTTGTATGTCTATAAATGCGCTTTAACATACCCTGCTGAGTTATCCGTGGATGGTCGATGGAGAGTGGCTGACCAAGAAATCTTAATTGGGGGATGATTTCCTTAGCAGCGGTAGCCAAAGTGCGTGTCTGAAAACCGGCGGTTAAAGGGAGAGGCTCACGAGAAAAAAGTTTTCTTCAATTTACTTGGGCAGAATGTCCGGTATCTCAGAAATATTACTGTGAAAACCGCATTCATTTGCATCTAGAACTCGAAGAGATATTCTATGCAAAACAGTTCGACCAGGTACCGTAGCCAGCAACGCAAAAATTAGTTTTTACGGTTTATCCGTTCACTTGCATTATTTTTCAACGTAATAATGTTCAAACGAATATATATCATTCCTACAATTATAAAGAGGCGTTTCCACAGGAAAGCCCTAAAGGCTCAAAAATTGATCCTGACAACGGTACCTGGCCGAACAGTTTGCCGGATAATAGCTCTGTGAGTTCTAGGCATCAAACAATGCGGTTTTCACAGTAATATTGCTGAAATTCCGGACATTCTGTGCAAGTAAATTGAGGAAAACATATTTCTCGTGAGCCTCTCCCTTTAATTCTAGAAAAAAATGAAAGACTATATGGCGATATCGATGACCCACGCCGCAAACTGCAACGCTGCCTGATAAACTACACAGAAAAGAAGATCTGAGAAAAATAATCCTTTGTTAGCGCGATAGCGCTAACATAGTTTGGGTTTTACTTTCTTATTTTATTTTGAAAGGCAGTTTTGGCCCCCTCATAGTCGTGCTCAAATGTATTACGTGCAATTAAAGTTTACTCACATAAAAAATATGGCGCAAGTTGCACCACTTCTCGTAACGCTGTGAGCCGGTAGGTAGTTTATTAAGTCCGGTGCTCCATCCAAGCCACGGACAAGAATGGAATTGTCGTTCCACAATTTAATACGAGCGTCTTCGCTCTTCCTTATAATATCTTCTTCCTAAAAACACACTTCGAAGTGTACATAGCGTGACTTTAAAGGGACATTTAAACGAGAAAAAAGCTTCAACTTACTTGCACAGAATGTCCTGATTTTCCCAAATGTTACTAAGAAACCCGAAGTTCTCTGCGCCTAGAACTCGCAAAGTTATTCCTCGGCAAGCAGTTCGGGCAGGTACCGTAGTCGGAATCAATTTTGGTAGGACGCCCTGTCATAACATAAACCGTAAAAAAATGTATTTTGACATTGCTGACTACGGTACCTGGCCGAACTGTTTGTAGGCGAATAACTTTGCGAGTTCTAGGCGCAAGGAAATGCGGTTCGGCGGTTCCCACAGTATATTTCGGAAATACCGGACATTCTGTACACGTAAATTGAGAAAAAATGTTTTGCGCCTGTCCCTTTAATGGGATATACCAATATCACTACAGAGGATAGAGGAACAGAAAACAAACGTAAAAAACACATTCTAAGCTGACATTACAACTTCAAAAAGTATAGTTTAATCTCAACCCACATCTGCAATATTACCATCAGAGTCGTACTGCTGTCGGGGCATCGGGGCGGGCTACTAAACGAGTACTTGGGTAAACGTGCAGACTTCTTCATCAAGTGCATGAATAAAAATACAAGTGAAGAACAGTATGAAGTACGTACAAAATAACCAAAAAGGAAACAACTGATATGAAAATGTACAGATAGGTACAAGCGAATACATTATCGACATATTGTCGTCACGGAACAACAAATCACGGAAAACGTCAAACAAACATGATACATACAGCTCAGATAAACTATTTGGTTTAGAACCCAATATTATATATAATAAAGTAGGTTGACGGGAAAGGAATACAAAGTTCTTTATACTCTCAAAGCAACATAATCACCGAAAACAATAACAAGGTATAAGTAAAGAGACTTAATGTGCACAACGAAAGCTGTCCATAAAGAAAATTCTTTGATCGAGTGAGCATACAAAATCTTTGCCGCTGGCGAGATTCGAACCCACAGCAGCACACAACCTTTGGATTCCCAGTTCAAAGCTCTACCGGTTGAGCTATGATCGCTTATCATAAGGGTAACAACCTGCTCTACATAAGCAACTGCAATGGCAAATTTGCATGGTGCCATCAGTCGAATGGAGGTACATACTCATATTGTACGTTTCCCCAATCATAAATGATTTTGTAGATGTGTGAGTGTTTTAAATAGGGAAACAATAGGCCGAAGGCCGAGTCCTCCAGTCGGAGAAGTTCGAACGGCTGGTAAGATATATACAAATACGGAAAAGCGTAACGACGACACTCAAAATGTGAAATAATTTTCTTCAAACGTAACCGATTGTAACCGACTCTTTTTGGAGAAGTTAAAAAAAGTTAGCGGAATATGTACTGGAACGCTACACGGTAGTTTAGTCGAAACCTGGTCTAGCTTTAAATAAATACCCCCTCTTTTCCGTCTTGACCCCCGATAAAGAACCAAAAAGACCTATCTCACTCCGCTCGCTAGCTCCGAAACTAACGCACAAAAAATGGATGACATGCAACAAGTCCAAAACAAAACCCACCTCATCAAGTCTCTTCTCCAACTGTTTCTGTCATCGTTACCGTAGATTTGCTGACCGATCATCACGTGGAAAATGTCATCGTGCGCTTTGTTTTCAACCTGATAATACGAAAAGTTAAAACGCCGGAATGGAAGGCCACAGGCATCTCCAGAGACCTCCGAAAAGTATGAGTGCACTGATCGATACATTCTTCCCCCAAGTCACAAAGCTAATCAGACACGTCCCATACTGCTTTGATGGTCGAGGTTTATACCCGGATCCCAGTATTGAGTCAAAGCTGTCAAAAGCAACAGAACAACACAAAGCCAACTCATATGTTTCATTCTATTTTATGTTCATTTTCATACGCTGAATGAGAATGCTGGTCTATTCGGTGATTCAAAAACCGGCCGGTATTTCGCTTAAAGTGAGCAATAACAGGAACAACATTTTTTGCTCACAAAAAATATTCCGCAATTGAAAATGAATATATTAAGCGAGTGTAAGACTTTAAATCAGCTTCGTTAGAGTTGTTCTTATGTTAGATCCATAGGTGAGCTTACTCGTAAATAAATAAATATTTTACGCTACAATAGCATACACCTTTATTCAAGGGGGCGCAAGTTCAAACTCAAATTCAAAGTTTTTGTTTATGACGTGTTGCGCAGAGGTCCTGAGCCAGTAGGCCCAGATGACAAATTTCTCGACGTCTTCGGGCTTGGGCCAGGAGGGATCTTGTTATCAAGACGTAGGCAACCCTACTTTTCGCTAGAAAGTACCTAATTGCGCATTGCGTAATTAAATAATTACATCCTCGTTCTTCACGTCAATGCTAACAAATTGTTAATTAATCATTGTTTCAGGGAATTGAATGCTTCAGAGTACTGGTCGATTGGTTATTCCTCTGCCTTTACATTAAAGTTCTAAGGAAGAAAAAGGTTTCTTATTCTTATACTATTTTAATCTACAGGCAGAGGTTACAATTTCAATGTAGACTTTTCCTTCTGAGCCTGCTGTTTTTTTCGTTTATTATAGTCGTCGAAACATACATGATACCGGTGTAATAAAGCTGTGTAAGAAAGAAAGCGTTTTCCTTTGCAGTTTTGTCATCCGAACGTCCAACTAATGCTACTTTTTCAACCTTCTTGTCAAGGAATTTGTTGGCTTTTCGTGTTCTCAGACACATTTTACAAGCAACAGGAATACTAAACAGATTCCTGTTGGATGCCGTCAATTACTGCTCCGATATATGTGAGTTGGTGACGAAATTGTTTAGCAGCACGAAAATGTTTAGCAGCACAGATACTTCTGAAAGGATATATCACGTTGCGCACGCAATTTTTTCGTAGTCCCGATGTCCCGATCATCCAGTGAGCAAAAAATGATCAGACATAAAAATACTGTATACATACCGGTCGATTTTTGAAACACCAAGTACACCAGCACCTTTCTCCAGTTTATGCAAATGAACATAAATTAGAATAAAAAGGTTCGAGCAAGCATAAGCTAGGTTCGAGCAAGCATAAGTACATAAGAATTGAGTTGTCGGCTATGCGTTTCTAAAACTGGCCGGTATTTCGCTTTAAAGGGACAGGCCCATCAAAGTAAACCTATATTTACGATTTCGTCTTAATTTTTATTAAAAGTGTTTATTACAATATATGCAAACCAAATTTTATCGACATTCACCCCGGGGAACTTTTTCCGACGAGCGCATCCACAAATGTATACCGTTGCCTGGCCCTTCCTCTCGTTGTCTATCCGCTCTGGTTGTCTGCTCTCTCGGTTTTTTTTCTCTGGCACCTCTTTATTGAGCATACTCTCTCATGCGTAATTTTGTAACTGTGTTATAACATACGAGAAGTAAAAGAATTAAAGATAAAGATAAAGTGTACCGGGTTATAAAAGAATTATTAGGACTAAATGGATGCAAATACGGTACCCTTATGAGTTGGGCTCGTCGTAAAAAAAGTTCCCCGGGGTGAATGTGGATAAAAATTAGTGTGTATATATTGTAATAAACGCTGATAATAAAAAATAACATGAAATGTCACGCCCCTTCGCGCTGATTGGCCGATATCGCGATTGCCACGCCCAATAGAGCATATTGCCCAATTAGCGCGAAGGGGCGCGAGAACTGCGATAAATAGCTGTGTATGACTGGTAATGGTTAATTGTTGAATACTGCGTGAATTTTGCGTTTGAAAATTAGAAAAAAAAAAAAAAAAAAAATAAAAAAAAAAAAAAAAGATGGAATCATCAAAAATAGGGGTTATTTGAAATGGGCCTGACCCTTTAATAGTACCGGTACTTAAGGGCTGAGTATGTTTTATTTTATACACCAACACATAAACATAGCAAATGTTGCCCAGATCCATATTGCACTCGTGATTCGTATTCTCACTATCATGGTTCAAGTTCAAGACTCAAGATGTTAGCAAACCTGGACTGACGATCGCAGGAGATTATTAATTGGTGCAACGCGCAAACAGTTGACTCATCCAATTCTTTACGCTCTAGACTTCTGAAAAGAAACATCATTACTTTGTAAAAAATTTCGAATCTTCCACATGCGCTTATAAATCCATTTCCAAAATAAGCTAGAAAACAAAACAACGTCCAACGTACAGTTCAAAATATGAAAAGAAGCGACATCATCAACAAATAACGAAATAACAAAATAGAGCAGTCGGTTTAAAATCAAACCGTTTTGCCACGGAAGTCGATTCTTCGGCTGTGCTATCCAGTATCGATTGAAAGGCTCGTAAAAATTCCGTGAACGTGCATTTCTCGGCGTCCACACGACTCATTCAACCGCCAGCTATTAACATTGAACGATCAAAGTCCTGTAACGGTTGAAATACATTTCAAATATAGTAATAAACGGTGTAAACCCTAGAAAAGAGCGGATGCACAAAGACGGCAAAAACTGAACAAATTCATATTCAGCAAACAAAATAAGCCCAGATTGTTCTCACACACACCACAAAACAACAATCAGCAAGAATCGGACAAAAATCTTGCGCGATGAAAAATTTGAAATAATTGTGTGATGTTACGGTGATTTCTACAGTGTGCATACAATCCCACAGTACAGAATGACACTTGATTTCTCTGCGGCTCCGCACATTGCGTGCTATATCACAACCACACAGGGTCTTCACCTTCACTCTTCATTGATTCGAAATTTGAATACGGAATTGTTGGTTTATTATGCTAATTAAATACAGATTTATTTTTATTAAAAATGCAAATAAATAAACGAGAATATAGAATGAAAATAATCATAAACTATTTTAAGGCGAAATACCGGTCGGTTTTTAAAACGCATCGTGGACAACTGAATTCTTACGGATTAATGTTAATTTACTCGAATTTAGCTCGGTTTTCTTCTAATTTGTGTTCATTTGCATTCTATTCTAATTTGTGTTCATTTGCCTATTTCGCTTTAAAATAACGCAATCCAACAAGATTTCTCTTTTTCTTATTTAGAATATGTCTTTTTCATTCATGTGTAATCTATAATTGGAAAAAAATCTCCGGGCAACATTTTCAGTCATTTTGCGGTGAATGTGTTTTTTTTTGTTTCACGCAAGTTGAATTATTTTCATACATTTACAGTAAGAAAATTAAAGAAATTGGAATAATACAGTGTAACTAAATGACAGAAATTATAGCACAAATTTGCACAAAAAGCTTATTAAAATTAATCAAAGCTCATATTGGAATTCAAAATTATTAGTTGATGCAAAACGTAAATTTGACCATCGAGCGCTGTTCGTTTACTCAAGCTTCAAGCTTTTTTTGCGATGATGATGTCTTTTTTTTTTGTGTTATCCTATAGGAGGAGCTCACTTCGCCATTAGGTTTTTGTTCTCATTTCTTAGGGCGCGTTAAAGATGGCCGAAAGAAAGGAAAAAAAATGTGTTTTCGGCCGTTCAGGTAGGCCGAAATTTTTTTTAATACTAAGGAAAAATTAAAAAAATACAGTAATTTTTTTCGGGTTTCGTCTGCGTCTCTTGTTTTTGCATTGTCTTTCAGAAGTTTTCTTTTCGCCCATCCTGAACGGCCGAAAATGGATATTTTTCTTTCTTTTGACCATCTTGAACGCGCCCCAACAAATGTGGAAAAATCACTGTCAAAGATGGTGCCAATATGAAATCTTAGGGCCAAGTACTCGTTAGATATCTATGTATTTTGTTTCGCTTCCCCTAACATACAGTATATGCTAGAGTAGGTAGACTGTATACATTGCTTACACAATAAATACCCATTTCGATAAAAATTGCATGATAAAACTTTATCGTGCACAAGCCCTAGTCCGTGGCAATACGCGCACTTTTATCATATCATGTACGCTGCAGTTATGCGCACGATAAATTATTTTGCGCGTTATCGTGTAAGGGCGTACTGTATGACATGATAAATTTTTGGCCCAGTTACACGATATGATAAAACTTTTTATTGTTATCATATAACTGTACTTTACATGATAACAATAAAAATTATTATATCATCTTTGAATTTATCCATAAAAATACGCAAATTTTTGGAAATAGCTCTAAATCACGTTTTCCACTGCACAAATTGTTTCATACTTGATTTGAACGTATCTAAAGGTAGAGCACCAATGTGCCTTTTAATCGTAGATCTATTTCGCGTGTTTGGTAGGTGCATCCGCTTTTGGGTCCAAATTTCAGTAAAATCTAAAATCCTTGCGTGACATACAGACGGTAACCAACTCAGCAGCTCTTATCTAAGTCTCTAAAACATTAAAATTAACAACGTAACATAATGAAACCATAACAGTGAGCACAGCATGAAACAAAAAAAAAATTTATTCTGAAAAAGTTCAACGATTACCTAAAATAGCAAAAGCAAGAACGGTTTAAATTACTGACGGACAAAATACTCGCTTTGATTTTGTCTTTATTATACAATAATGTCTTTAAACAGGAAAACACAGGCCAAAAAGCACAGAAAATACGCCAAAACACCAAATTCATAAGCAAAAATTTCATGAGGCGATTTCCGCTTGACGAAATGAGTCGCTCATCGGCCACTTCGTCTTCGGCGGACCCTGAAACGAAGGTAGAAAACATCAGTGCACCAACTTTCACCTAAATTGCATTGGTCATTGATATTTACGAGTGATAGAGTGCCGAAATTGTACGTATTGGTTACCCATTGCATCGTAACTAGTTAACTATAAAGGCGCACGGATCAACAAAAAACATACCATCCAAATTCCTAACAATCCTAACTTTGGCGCGACGGAGAAGGTGCCGTCCTATCCAGTAATCCAGTTCGCGCAAGTTGAGATTGATCAATTGAACTGAAATTAAAAATAGAAGAGGTACGTCCCAACCTTTTGCAGTACGCTGAGTCGGAGTCCTAACTAATAGTTTCTCATTAAACGGGAAATAATGATAGGAATGCATCAAGAGACAGGTATTAAAGCAGTGCATGCTTTACAAAAAGAACAAAGCATACTCATGTGAGGCTCCCCCCCCCCCAAGTCGTTTAAAAAATCAGCTATATTGAAGAAGAATAGGTGGTCTATTTTGTTCTAATTTTGGTAAAATGTGAAGGATTACAATAGGCGACTCATAAAGGTTTATTGATAAAAATATAACAAGGCGATTGGTTCACGATCTAGTTCAGCACCTTGTTCTTTACGGTAAACATAACTTCCTCTTCATAAAGATCATTAGTTGTGCGAATATTTAGTGCCACGCAAAATGCTGCAAAATTTTGAAAAAAGGCGAATATTTGCCAAGACCGCCCCTGACTCGCTTTGGCAGCCTCACCTGTTGTAAGCAGAGCCTATTCATTAGATCGCCCGTTTCCTAACAGAGACAAAACCTTCAGCTTTCCACCCGAAGCGGACGCGGAACACAATCACAATAGACAATTTCAAAGGAAATACCCATGTGTTGCTCGCTTCCTTCAACTCTTTCGTGTGCCAATCTCCCCATTTATCGGGGTGCTCCGCTCAAGTTCGCTTTGTCCACTCATTCCTTGCAAATCTAAAGAAATCCGCACAAATAATAAACATTAATAAAAAAAATGATAAGCTACACCAACTTCTTGCGTCCAAAGGGAATAATTACCCAGAAAGTTAAGGGATAGACGGTAGAAACGTAAAGTGGAGCTAGAACGCAAATTAGACATGTAAACAACTAATACAACCAAACAAAACTATTTAAAAGAAGAAAAAGTTTAAATAAAAAATAATGCGCAATTAGTGCAAACTTGCACTAAGTTGTTTCCCGCCACGGAGCACCTGAAGCGCGCGCCACTTCTACGGTATATGCTCTCCAGCGGATTGGATGGAAAAAGAGCTCGTTGGGTCGGGGCTGAAATAAAGAGGAGAGGCGAAAATTTTGTATTGGCATGTAGTATACTTCATTCGAAAGGCATTTTCTTGCACTGAAAGAAATGAGAAAGCTCCTTTTTTGTAAAGATCATTTTTCGTCTAAAAATGGGGTTGGAAAGCAAACCCTTGTCTTCCCGGGGACGAAATTCAACGGTTAGTAACGTCTGAAATTGCGAACCCACACTTCTAGTTTTCAACTTTTAATTATAACCGTTGTTCGCTCTGCTGAAAACTTCCAGTAGCAGCTTGTCTCATTGCTCTCAAGTGAAAAATTTACTGTCAACTTTGCTCCACCAAAAATGTTTCAGTTAGCAAAAAATAGCGGAAGTAACGGTTGGAAAACAAAGATAATGTTCTCAACTAGTAAGTTTAATGAGCTCTGTTCGATGAGCTACAAATCAAGCTTCAAAACTGCGGTAACACGTTTTTTTCTTCATGCGCAATTTTAATTTATCATGTAAGGCCCCGCCCCCTTATACGCGCACTGTCTTACGGTAGGTGCACGCACACAACTTTTTTATCACCTATTTTTTTATCGTGTCGCAATAAAAAAAAGTGGGCGCGCGCATTATCGTGGGCAATGTCCATTTATCATGATAAATGTTTTTTCATTTATCAAAAGACAATGCTCTAGTAGACTGGTATGCCCTGTCTATGTTTGCGATTCGCACTTGCGAAAATGACAAATGCCTGTCCATGTTCAGGCCATTTTACATGAATGTCAAATGCCTACCGTAACCCATACAAATGACGCGTTTGACATAGTCCCGCAACGAAAGTTTATCAGATCCGTACTATTTGAAATAGATCTGTACTATTTTGAAATAGATCCATACTACATGCAAAATCGCTGCGGGACCTTGTCATTGACATTGACTCGAACATGGACAGGCATTTGTCATTTTCGCAAGTGCGAATCGCATACATGGACAGGCCAATAGACAGCAAATAATAAATACGAGGAAGTTGGATAATTTGCATAATGGAATGGCTAATTTTCTCAAGCGCAAGCCACTATTCTCTCGTTTCCATTGCTCTCTCTAATTTAGATCGACCTGCGCTTGAGAAAATTATCCATTCCGTTATGCAAATTATTCAAGTTCCTCTTATTTATTATCATCTGTCTACCTACTCGAACACATACTGTATGTTCAGCGAAGCGAGACACAAATAGATCAATAGATGTATATCTAAACGAGTACTTGACCCTAAGACCTAAGATTTGATATTGGTACCATCTTTGACAGTGAATTTTGTTCATACTTGTTACAAATGAAAGCAAACTAACAATCGCGAAGTGAGCCCCCCCCCCCCTTTTTTTAAAGTTGTTACCGCCGATATTTATCATGGTGTTTGAGAAAACTTGTTTTTCAATGTTTATTTTTCTCATCTTGGTCTTGGGCGTTTGCGTGCAAATGGCTCGATGAAATGACCGAAAAGTCTGCTTCTATTAAGGTGATTCATTCTAAAATTCAAGTGTTATTTTTGTCTATTTTTAGTCCTATTTCTTATATAGAAAGCCGCTACCCACAAAATTTGCCTACGATATAAAAATTGAGTCCAAAAGCCAGAGGCTGATTTGTCCCATGCAAACAGAGTTACTATATGCCTTTATCCTAGCCCTAGTCGCTTGATCCAATAACTCTTATTAATTATGAATATAGTTTTAAATTATAGTGTCGCAATTAATATGATGTTCAGTTATCAAAGATTTTCTCACATAAGGAGAGAGAGAGAGAGAGAGAGAGAGAGAGAGAGAGAGAGAGCGAGAGAGAGAGAGAGAGAGAGAGAGAGCGAGAGAGATAGAGAGAGAGAGAGAGAGAGCGAGAGAGAGAAGAGATAAATGTTACAGTATCTTTCCAGCGTTTTAGTAATGACTCCAAATTACAGCTGACGGGAGCTGGACTTCACCGATCACTCGTTCTTTCGACAAAAGTCGCTTCTCTGTCCAGATTCACCGAATGCTCATTGCTATATCAGATTGTAATTCCTAAAGGAGCCTATACTGACATTGATAGGTGAGATCTTAGGGTGAGTGAGGGGGCATGCAAAAGGTCAAATTAATGAACCACCTCAAAATTGGGTAACTAAACCGGCTTCGGCAACCTTTGAACTTGCAGTACATTGGAAACGAGGGGGACCATTTGGCGACATTTTCGAGTTTTCCGCGGTCCTAAGTCCTAAAGACCACTTGGCGACCTTTTGGTGACGAATGTTTCTCGAAAACTGTCCTCAACAATATCGCTTATGCCTCAACTAAGCCTCAACTCTTCGCTACCGCTTCACAACTTCTACTCTCCACACTACTTCGATATTGAGGCTACCGCTGAGAATTCTAAGGAGCATACTGTGTTTGTGTCGCCGAAAAAGGTTTACAGGTGGGTAATTGCTAATATAAACGGGCTTCATGCTAACTGGAAGACCTAAGAGCTTGATAATTGGATAATTGTCCCTTATTTTCAGAAAAACTTTTCTCATCGAGGACACATTCAGTCTACCGGTGCGCCTACGATATCATGCTGCTTCAGAGCTCCCAGGTTTGAACTTGCTGAAACTGTGCATATGTTTTGGGGTTTTCATGGAAAGCGTGGAAGCGAGAGAGGACGACGTGTTCGCAGACGGTAGAAAGTAGGCTATCGCTCTAACCATTGGGAAGAGAGCGCTGTTAGACTGTTAGTCATTTTACCACGCTGACAAGCGGCTTATATGAAGGAAAAGCGCGGGCGGGACTAACTGATGCACTCATTATTTGCTATTATCGATGCAAATTTACGCAAATTTAGGATCCGACGTCAAGGTGCCGTTCTCAGCACCTCAGATACTGTTAGACTGCCCTGAAAACTTTAAAGTTGAAAACCTGAAGGACTGTGTCGCCAATCACAGAATCCTGAGAAGCTTAGGTGAGAGTTTCGTTTTTATATGATTGAATCCTACCACCGCGAGACATTTCGCTGCAGCAGCGCAAAAAAGGTGCGCTGAAGCAGAGTAGTGGAGCCGGAATTAGGGTGCGATGATTGTGAGGGTTGACGAACCTTTCACGAACCTTACGCCCAACGTTGGCTTGTTTGATACCATCGGCATAGTTCCAAAAGTCGCCGCGCACCAGTTTCCCGCATAACTTGAGCAGCACATCCGTGCAAATTCATCAGTTTGTCAGCTGCCTCCCGCTGGAAATACGCAAGCACAATTTAGGAATCCCAACAAATAGTCCCGCATGGATCGCCGTGCCTACTGTACTCAAGACAGTTGCTCGTTGCTCCTGTTGCAGTGGTGCCTGTGGGGAATCGAAGTGCTACTAATATTGTACTAATGTTTACTGTATTGACAATCTTGTCATGTCTGGTATTCACCTTTACAGCACAGTCGAGTGATAAGAAGGCTAAGGCCGAGTAGCGCACGACTAGTACCACAAAGTTTAGCTATTATCTTAGATTAAGATAATTAAAAGTAAGATAATTATAATGAACTATTCTCTTTCATAAAATATCACTTCATAAGATGAATACTTCTCGAATACCAATGTCAGCTTACAACGTTAGATATGATATAGTAAACTCGTTGGATTCTTGTTGTAGAGCGCCTCGTGGAAGCCCGCACTGTTCCGTTTGGCGCATCTGTGGCACACTTATGGCGCACGTCCCGCACCGCGCCGTGCCGCCGACGCGCCAACTGGAATTGTGAACCTTTTCGCGCGCAACTTAGCTTGAGGATTTCGCCGCACGGTTTTTTTTTTGCGCGACAACTGCCATATTTGTCTTGCTAGGAGGAGTTAGTTTGCTTTCATTTTGTTAATAGACATTGATCCTAATTTTAAGTGAATTGCTATGATTTTTTGCTAGCGTATTTTTCTCTCCCTCTGATTTCGACTGTATGTTTTCTACTTTTATTTTCACGGGTTCACGGGTTTCTCTCTCAATCTCTTTCATTTCACTTACTTTTCAGTGTAATAAATGTATTAAATTGTGTGTGTGTGTGCTGTTGACAAGCTACACTGTCCTTTATTAATTAATAAACGTTTTTCACCTCAAGAGCGTGCGATCCAAACACAGCTCTGATGCCGTATTCACCAACAAGTAGGGAGCCCTCCCTGGCCTCGCGAGGGATAGCTAACAAGTGCGAGAGCAGAAGAGATTCGGAGCGCAAGTGAGCCTAGGGAGGGCTCCCTGGTGTTGGTGAATACGGACTCAGCTCAGTCTTATGCTAAAATCGAGAAGACAGTTCAGGGCGACGATTTCCCCAGATGACCGGCGCGGACATTTCCATCTTGACCTTAAAATGGCTTTGATAAACTTACTATACTTACGTAGATTATTTGAAATATACATACATGCGTGACTCAATCGACGACCCCCATTAAAAACAACTAGTCGTTTTGTACACAGTTTCGGAAAGTCTATGACAACTTTGACCTTGTCAAAAAATGTGGTAGGCGTCTACCATTGCATTTTCCACGCATTCCACACGTATCTCTCATATGAATTCCCACAGCACATGACCACTAAGTGCCTCTATCATTATCGAAAACAAATGCCAAACAGGAGGCGTTTTTGCCCGGCGTTTCTTTGGCGATTTTCGGGTGCCGGCCGGGCGCCGGGGCGGTAAATCAATCGACGCGTTGTATCTTGCTCCCAAACAGCAAAATTCTGGCGAGACTGTCAGCTGATCAAACTCTCTCTCTCTCTCCCTCTCTCTCTCTCGGCTCTCTTCAAACCAGACATTCCATCGATGGTCTGTGGTCGTGCGTCTCCAGCAAAGGCCCAATATTTCCCATGACTCTGCAAATGTATTTCGAGCGCATTGCAAATTTGCTTGCACTGTGCATTTTTTCCCCATTATAACATGGGATACGAGAATTTCCAATGCACGTTTTATGCACGAGTGGTCATGTACAGGGCGAATAGCTACTGTTATTGAACTTATCTTTACATAAGCTTTTATGCTTACTGTAAAATCTACGATTTGTACTAACATCAGTAAAATAAAACGACTACTGTATATAGATTTGTTTATTTTGTTTTATTTAGTTTCGACTTCTCTACTTATCTTGTGACTCCTACTTTAAACATTTTGTCCTAAAATTTGTAACACGCCCATGTAGATTATCGTAATTACCCATGCGCCAGCGCTACCGTAATATACCAAATGAAAGCTATACTAACAATAAGAGATATGCATACATACATAGGTACGCTTCCACTCATTCTACTTACAAACATTTTTAACACGTATTTATTGGATATTTCGACTTTTCTGCACAGTTGTGTCCTGTCTGTACGCTGTTTGCGTCGTCTCTTATGCACTATTTGCAAAGCGTTTTTTTCGTCTCCTTTGTTTACGTAAGTGTAGGAACGCGTCTACGTTCGCGCAGGAACTGTATCGAAATTCTGCAAATTTGCCCGAATTTGATGTTTAATCTTTACTATATTTGGAGGGTTAAAGTGAAATACCGGCCGGTTTTTGAAACGCATCGTGGACAACTGCATTCTTATGTATTTATGCGAAGTGGGGTCTAATTGGGGTCTATTTTTTATGCTAAACAATGCTCAATTGCATATGACGCATTAGAATGTTGGTGTACTCGATGCGTTTCAAAAACCGGCCGGTATTTCGCTTTAAGGTCCCGAAAAGCTCTGGACCAAGAGAAAGTTATGTGGACAATACTCGTGTGCTATGCGAGTAAAGTCAAAGCTGCAATTTGTAAACCTCAAAAGTCAGAGAGATATTTGCCCAAAACTAGCAACTAGTGTGGTACCGTACACAAGTCACAAAAGTATGTTTTTCAAACCACTGATACCGTAATTTAAGCTAGTTACCAGCGCCTTCATAATCAACCTTTATCAATGAATTTTCCATACATCCCCATAAAGCGAAATACCGGCCGGTTTTTGAAACACATCGTGTACACCCATTCTTATGTGTCATATGCAAATGAGCATAACTTAGCATAAAAAATAGACCCCAATTAGACCCCCACTTCGCATAAATGCATAAGAATGCAGTTGTCCACAATGCGTTTCAAAAACCGGCCGGTATTTCGCTTTAAAGCGAATTACTGGTCGGTTTTCGAAACACCGAGTTGACCGGCATTCTTATGCAGCATATGCAAATGAACATAAACTAGAATAGAAAATCGAGTTAGATTCGCGTAAATTAGCATAACTAGGTAGAAATTCAGTTGTCCACGATTCGTTTCAAAAATCGGCTAGTATTTCGCTTTAATTTTGGTAAGCGGGAATTTTCGTTTCTGCACGCAACTTCAAGGGGTCTCCCTTGTGTTTTGCTCCCTTTTGCATACATCAGTCTGCCAATAATTCTCCGCTCTCCTTTTCCGATATCATAAAAACGTTGGGAAGAAGCATTGAATCACATCTCTCTCTCCCCCCCCCTCTCTCTCTCTCGTCTCTTTCCCTGCCTCCCACCGCCAAAATCTGATGTTTGGTGTAAAATAGTTTATTGTAGCAGACAACAAAACATGTTTACCCCCAGAATCTTTCAAAAAATCAACAGACAATGGCGGCACAACCGCGCACGATTGATCACAACTCAATGATTAGAAAACATTGCTATGTATTGATTACGCCTTTGTATTGTTTCTAGTAATACCACTACGCCACTTGCAAGCTCAAGGTGGGCTGCGCGTGCGCCAACTATTGGCCAATGGCCTGTTGTCTACAACCACCTTGATCTTGGCTGTTCCATTAAGCTTTTGCAACCGATAGTCAAATAATCAGAGATCAATTGATTATTTGACAGAGACACAGAGAGAGACACAGAGAGAGACACAGAGAGAGAGATGTATAATGTGCGGAGAATAAGAGCCAGAGAAATCGCAGCACGCTGAGTCTGTGCAGGTTGCATATCAGCACTGATATGATCTGTGCCGCCCCATCTCTCTATTTCTCTCTCTATCTCTCTATTTCTCTCTCAACTTCAAACATGAGAAGGACAGGCAGTCCTGCAGACTTTTGCACAGACACTGCTGCAAGTTCTCTTCTCCAAAACGAAAAACCGCTCGCTAAACTAGTCCTTGAACGGCTTCCTATGGTATACTTCCAGAAGAAACTAGTCATCTAAGACTCATTCCTATTCTTTACTTTTTCTTACGGTAGCTTTTGTACCAAACTACTGTAACTACTGTAACACCATATAATAAATCACGCATATTCTTATTTTTTCTACTGTAGCTTCTGCAAGAAATTACTTACTTCTTGGTTTTACATATTCATGATGTAAGCTTCGATACGATTTATGTTTTTGGAATATAAAGATGCTCGTTACTTTGCATTTCCATCAAGTATGTAATAATAATAATGCCATAATTTTACTTTATCCCACCCCCTCTCCCTGGGGCTTTTCCACTGAAACTGTGCACTATTAGCTTGAACTAGTGAATAAAAAAGAACGAAAACAACACGAGCTACCGTTTGCACTATTAAAACTTATTGTAAACATCGTTTCCACACCTTTATTTTTGGGGGAAAATGTCCTTTTTCCTTCTCTTTGCTCTGGGAGACTGATTTATTAGCCTCCGCTGTGTTTTTGTGCTGCAAAAGTGCACTACTACATCCTACAACAAATACAACTAAAAGTGCAAGGCTTACACAGTTTAACCAAAGAGATGTACATGTACTGTACTATGTACATCAATGATCGTTTGTTTTAGTTTTAGAGACATTCTTTGCACTTATAGAAACATCACATCATCTCTCTACCCATTCTCTCTCTCTCGTCTCCCTCTCTAGTATCCCTCCATTTCTCTCTCTTCTCTCTCCCTCTCGGTTAGAATATATAGTCTTATAAACAACCCATATTTTGCAATAATAGTATTTATTAGTACTTTATCTGAAATTCGCCTTTTGTAGAATATTGTAAAGTAACTTGTAATCCCCTTGTTTACGAATAAATTAGTCTTTTCTTTAGAACACGAGGAATTTCTATTTAATATTAATTCTTGGAGATAGAATATTTGAATATTTTCTTCTTGGAAAGATAAATTTATTTGAAAATATCGAATATAGTCCCCGCCCCTTCCATCCGTTACATTTTACATTAAAGCGAAATACCAGCCGGTTTTTGAAACGCATCTCAAATATCCGCATTCTTATGCAGTTATGCTAAAAGGGGTCTATTGGGGTCTATTTTTTATTCAAATTTATGCTCATTTGCATATGAAGCATAGGAAGGCAGGGAGTACTCGATGCGTTTCAAAAACCGGGCGGTATTTCGCATTAAAGAATGTTGGCGTTCGTGCGTCGTGGAACAAGGTGGTGCGCGGCTATGCAACGGCGTGCAAGTTTGCTCGCCTAAACCACGCCATTTTTACTCCAACTTTCGTCACGGCTTTAGCGTATCTTTTTACTTATAACATATTTACATTACAGACTGAATTTTTTAATATTTATTTAAATTCATTTGCTAGTATTGATAACAGTTTTACTTTAGGTAGACCAATAGACAGAGTTAGAATGAGTTGAGACCTATTATATAGCACTCAAGTCCCTTGTCCGCACGTTTTCTGTTTTGTTGGTCCCTTCTTTGTGGAAATTGGGCCCTTTTCCAAAGAGGTCCCTTCCTTTTACATATGAATTAATTGGAACTAATTGACCAGAGATCGCGGATCCATTACTTCCGTGTGGAAATTAAGGTTTTTGCTGCTGTTGAGGCTTCAGGCAATAATCATGCAAGAGAGAGAGAGAGAGAGAGAGAGATTGAAAGAGAGAGAGATTGAAAGAGAGAGAGAGCTAGTCCAATGAAAGGACAACATAATCTTCCACTTAATTTCCTTATTCCAGAAGCACGTCATCGCATCTGCGCACATAGTAGGTATGTAAAAGTAGGATTTTAAAGTTTGGGTATTCATAACGAATTAGAAGCTCTTCGTCCCCTGTCATATGTATGTATACTTTATTGCCTACGTCTGAAACTACACATATCGATAAACGGCTTAGATATTTCGCCTAGGATATTTTTCATGGGCCCGCTCCTCCAATTTCACAATTCTGCTCTCCTGTCAAAAATAGCTGGAATTTTCGCGTGCAAACCAAGGGTCTCTAGGGGATCAATGTTGCGACTCTCCCCTCTATCTCTTTCTTTTGGGGTCTTTACAGATGGAGAGCTTCTCCCTCTCTCTCCCCCCCCTCTCCCTCTCTCTCCCTCTCCCTCTCTCTCTCAAACGAAAAGCCCTGAGGCGATCGCGACTCGCAAAACCTAACACACACAGACAACAACAACTGCACTGGGCACTAGTGGGGCTCTCCACTGGCCCTATGGGCCATAGCGGAACCAAACTCCCTCTCTCTGTCTATCTCTATCTTTCTTTATCTCTCTAGATCTGTCTATCTTTGTCCGTTACCTCTCTCCCTCTAATTCTTCGTCTACTTCTCTGGCCCTCGTTCCCTATCACTATGTGCTCTGCAGCCGCTTTTATATATTTTTTGTGGGGAATTTCTGCCCAGCTTTGCAACGATGCAAGCAATTTTATTTACAGCATTTTGAATTTTTTTCCGGAACGTATCTTGCCAGTTTAGCATTGTATCGTTATTACATGGACATATCGACAGATTCCACATTACAGTAGGTAAAGCCTAATTGTCTAATTACAAGCAATTAAATTATGTGGAGGATGTCATATATCAGATACTTCTGTGTTCCTACTCGCACTCTACGATTATAAAAACTGCTGTGCCTATCCCTTTAGAGTATTTTTTTAGTAAAAAGACACTTCCCTATTTCCTTAAAGGGAAAGGCCCATGAGAATAAAGTTTTCCTCAATTTATTTGTAAAGAATGTCCGGAAATTCAGAAATATTACTGTGAAAACGGCATTGCTTGAAGCCTAGAACTCACAGAGTTATTCCACGGCAAAGAGTTCAGCCAGGTACCGTAGTCAGAATCAATTATCTTGCTCTTAGGGCACTCTTGTATTGCAAACGCCTCTTTATGGTCGTAGGAATGATCTTTATTCGTTTGACCATTCGTATATAGAGAAAGAATGCAAATTAACGGATATAAACCGTAAAAACGAATTTTGACGTTACTGACTACGGTACCTAGCCGAACTGTTTGCCGGCTAATAACTCTGCGAGTTCGAGGCTTCACGCAATGCGGTTTTCACAGTAACATTTCTGAAATTCCGGACATTCTGTGCAAGTAAATTAAGGAGAACTTTTTTTCTCATGGGCCTCTCCCTTTAACATTTATTATAATTAATATTATACATTAATATCGTATTGGTATTGCGACATGAACATGACGCAGAATATATTATCTCGGGGTTCTGTTTTTGTTTTATTTTATTGGATTTTATCAACTACCTCGTGATGAAAGCTTGTGACTCATCGGCTTATCCTTTCTAAAATTCTATTTCTTCGCTTGTGCCAACTTGCAAATCAACCCCATGACCCATGAGATACTTTGTAGATTGTATCATATCACTTTGAAATAACTTTTAATATATAAAATAAAATATTTATGATGGTGATTACTTAATAATAATGCTAAGACATTGATTTTTTATATAAACAAATATCCTAGAGCCCCCAACTGATCAAAATTACTGATTTGTTATATTTTATTGGACTTTGATGAAAGTTGGTGACTCATTGCTCACCCTGTAGATATTCTGTTTCCCGATTGATCAAAACTACTGCATTTCATAAATAATGAATAAAATTTTACAGTACAATCGAACGCGCATATCATTTTTCATTCATTTACTTGTCATACATCGGAAACTCGAAACTTAAAACTAACCTGTATAAGGAAGAAGTCCGTGTGTTTCGTCTGTTTTCACAGGCATACTCCTGAAATCAGTATGTGTCCTTCGGTGCCATAATGTCATAATTGCTTTTAGTACTTGCTTAATTTGCACAAACTACTGTATGTCGTCATTTACAATGCCAGTCTTGTTACGGTTAGTCTTTTGTATTTCCTGCACAGGAGAAATCTCTGCGGATCTGCGAAAGGGTCCATATTTTAACTTTTATTCTTTTATTGTTTTACTATTTCATGGTCTGCCAAAGAGAACCGTAATTTGGCGTGATAATAAATGGAAAATGTAGTAACAATGGGTTCAGTGTGCTCATTCTCTCTGGCATACAGGCATGCAGGCATGCCCACTCTACTAAACGCTCCCCCGTCTGCGCGCTGGCTAAACAGTGGCGCGCAGCGCCAAATATAGAAACATGAAACGCCGCCCCCTCACTTTGCCATTTTACGTCCTTTACTTTCCCGATAATTTGATTTTGATAAAAATAATGTTTATTGTCTTTATCTGATAAAGTTTTCGCTGAATTATCGATTTTTATATATTTCGATTTTAGAAACCGCTTTTCATTAAAATTTAACACTTTTGGAGAATATATCTCTCAGACATATTTTTTTCAGGCATAGTCCATAATAATTTTTATATTGGAAGAAAATAGATAAAGTAGCAATGAAAAGGGTGTGTGTGTGTGAAAAAAAAAAAAAAAAAACTGCCCTGTTGTTTTGAAACAGGTTCTTTTTTTTAAACAGTATTATAATATTTTGTTCATTTTCTTTTTTTCTTCCTTTATGTAAACAACAGTTCTTTTTACTGTTTTTTCCCTGTGTACTAAGAAGTAATGGGGAATTTGTTCTCAATTTATCTTTTTTATTTTTGCATTGCGGTAAGAGATGTTCTCCTAATTACATAATATAATAAAACAGATTTTTATAACGGATTAATTTTTCCAAAATGTTTCCAATTTTGCACCCATTTTGTACCGTTATCTCTTGATTCCTTGCTGCTCATTCTATAAATTCCCGAAATAAAAAAGGGCGGAAATTTCGGATAAAACCCTTTTTCCCGACCTATTTGTCATCCTTTTTCCCTTTTTGCACGATTTATTTTGTAATCTTTGGCCTTTTCGCCGCAAAAAAATTGTTTTGCAAAATTTTGTGTTGTTTGCTGCAGACACTTCAGTTAGAGGAAAGGGGATAAGTTGAGCGAAAACGTTTTATTTTTGTCCACATTTTGCACAAACTTTGGTTGAGGTCCCGCCGCGGAAGATATTGATTACTTTTTAGATTTTTGAGGAAGGCATACGGTAACGACAATGCATCATTATTTGTAGTGTGCTCAATTTATGGGGTACTGTATATAGGAAATTTATATTGAGAGTATTTTTCCCAAAAAAGCTAATTGGAAGGAATTTTCATGGAAAAATTGCTTACAATTGTTATCAATTAATTAGAAGATTGAGAACATGATTTACTGTCAATAGCGACAATATCGTACGATATTATTATTGTTATTATCATTATTATTATCATAGGTATCGATTACTCTATAAATTCGCAAGTATCTAAAAAAATTTAATCATATCCCAATTTTAGTATTCACAAAACATATAATATTCCGCAACTGTTTCTAGTTTCCATATATAGATAGCTACCGAAATATGGAGGAAAAAACAGCCCCATACGCACGTCACTGTCAACTAATAATTAGCGTTTCAAGCATGCGTGCGAGGTTGGGAGGGCCACGTTGCCAAAAATGGCTTTTTGGAAGTTTTTGGGCCCTAATATCCCCCCTTTGCGTGAGTGAGCTACGTCCCATGTATTACCCTCCTTTACCCAACCATTAGTGAGACTTTCCTTAGTGAGCTACTTCCCCATAAGTGAGACTTTCCTTAGTGAGCTACTTCCCCAGTAGTTCGACTTTCCTTAGTGAGCTACATCCCGTACACGCTTACCAACCCTCTTTACCTGAGTTAGGGTTTACCTTATTGTTTGTTGACCTTAGTATGCTTTTGCATAGTCATTTCACTTTTATTCCACAGGTTTTTATAGAAGCATACACCACACATCTCAAGATACTTTTTTGGTCAAATGACCTTACTTACCACATTTTTATTGTGATTTTTAGTCTTATATTGAAGACTACAACTTTTTTGCAACTCTGGTCCAGTAATTGTAATAAGTGACCAATGTTCACAACCTTACTTATGGTCATATCCATCTTAATTTTTATATTAGTTATCTTAGAACACAACAGTAAATGTGATTGCGACTTAAACGCGTAAAATTTGGTGTTTGATGTACATTTGGTGTTTGATATAGTTTACTCTTACATGATTAACTATTCAGTGTATGCGTAGTAAATATTAAAGCGAAATACCGGCCGGTTTTTGAAATACATCAAGTACACCTGCATTCATATACAGCTTATGCAAATGAATATAAATTAGAATAAAAAAATCGAGCTAAATTCCGAGTAGCTTGGCATAAATACGTAAGAATTCAGTTATCCACGATGCGTTTGAGAAACCTGCCGCTATTTCGCTTTAAATTACGTAAAGAGTCAGGTCTTTGTTGCCAAATTGCTGCCAATTTTCTGTTACTCTGCACTATGTACTGTGTTTGGAAACCCACTATAATACGTGCAAAAAATGGCACGTTTTGCATTTTTTTTGGCTCGTGACTTGCAAAAAGCCTGCTGATTCTGCAAAAACCATAAAGAGATGTAGTCTTCAACCGGGAGTATTTTGAATTGAAGTAAATATTATTGCAAAACTAGCAATAAGAAGTGGCGGAGGATAAACAATAGAAGGATTTAGAAAGTTAATGTTAATGATAAGTTGTTGTTCAAATTCATATTTTCTATCAGTCGGATAGAGAAAGTGTAATAACTTCATCCGTTCCCTCAGATATATTGTTATTTCGATATGTCCTTGTTACATTTGTATGTTGGTATGTTTGTTACATTTGTATGTTTGTGTGTTTGTATGTTACATTTGTATATTTGTATGAACTGATAATCATGTCCATTAAGCATCAATCAACTAACAAGCATAAAAACTACAATTACAGTAACCTGGTAAATCTCTTCTATTAATTTCTTCAATGTCACTTCTACCTAGTTCTGATTCCTTTCTAGTACTACTTCCGTGTTTCTGATTTACTAATGTTCTTGACCCGAATGGCAATTATATCACGTTTTTGTGTGTACATCTAGCAGATCCAGTAGTACATCTACCGGTATTAAAGCAAAATACCGGCCGGTTTTTGAAAAACATCAGACCAGTACTCTTATGCAGCTTATGCAAATGAACATAAATTAAAATAAAAACTAGACCCCAGTGAGAACCCACGTTGCATAAATGGATAGTAATTTGAGATGCGTTTCACAAACCGGCCGGTATTTCGCTTTAAAGTGCTCAGGTCACCTAAAATAACCGCTTGGTTAAAGTTTAAAGTCCCCACCATTGCTCTAATTTATGTGCCTCCATCCGTTGTATTTTGTAAATGTTTGTCTATCTCACTATTTGTGCATATTCTTACTTGATGTAACAATTTTTTTTTAAAATCTTGTTTTATCCATCCTATTTCAGATTTAAAATGCAAGAAGCTGGTTGTATCTATATTGAGTGCGCAGTTTGCCGGGAGTCAGTAGAAAGTCCTGAGCTACTCTGTGAGCACATGAGCGAGCAACACGCATCTGATGTATACGTGAGGAGCATAACATTTGAGCAAAGGAGCCAGTTTCAGGTGGGCTATGATTGAGGATTATCAAAGCGGTATAGCACGTGGTTTCCGAAACGTATGATGGACAATCTGGCCATTTTCAGCACATAATTAACCAAATATCATAGCAGCTGTGCCAATCACTCTGCTCAATCCTCTTTTTAACTAATAATTTCTTTCGAAAATAATTTTTCACCAATAAATAAGTTTAGTTAATCGATTAAATGGTTGATTGATACATTGTTACAGTAGTTTATTGTTTTTTAGTCGTGGCTGTCCTCGGTCGAGTCCTCACGTGCTTCACAAAGTGGACTCGTCGCCAGTACTTCGGAAGATATTTCTGACTCTACCGATGGGGTGAGTAGACAATTTATTAGTAATTACTTCGAGGTAACAGTACATTATTTCTGAGTTGACAAAGAACCCTTGGTAAAATATATGGCCGACGTAGGTAGTTAGTCACTTCTTATTAGAGACAAGCCTGCGATGTCGTTCTCTTTATTACAGTTACTTTTCGGTATAAAGATTTATACGGGTTCCGTTCGCGAGTTCTAGAGTTTACATTATGAGATTATCACGTTTTTTCATAACTTTTTGTTAGCATAATACTTCCTGCAGATTATCTGATACGTATGGGAATTTGTTAATCTTTAGGAGTATTACCTATTGTGTTCGCGATCACCGTCGCCGCCGACTAAGCGAAGACGTCGTGGATCTTTGCATCAAGGTAGTGATGTTATTCTAATATGGAGAGGGAGAGAGAGAGACAGGGACATAGGGAGAAAGAGAGACACATCGGTAGAGAGAGAGAGATGAATTGAGAGTTAGAAGGAGGGAAATTACAAGTTACTTATATTTCAGATTCCATAAACAATTACGCCGTCGACGACGTGATTTCGACCGTCACGTGCACGGCATTCGTACACGTAAACGAATCGGCTGAATTGTAAGCATTCTCTTACGCAGTGCAACCAAGAAAGAAATCTAGAGTTTTCACTTGCTTCCATTCTCATTTAGCACCGTAGTGATGCGTTTTTCTTGCTTTTTGGTGTTAGAACTACAGAAACTACAACTGACAATTTTTTACTAGTAAGTCTATTTTCAGTGGTATTAGTGTACGGTATTGCTTGGAACATTGTGCCCATTCGCCGGCCACCGAGAGAAGGAGGAGACCACATACACAGACGAGGTGGGAATAGTGGGAATACACTGTATTCTATAGATTCTACTGACGTCCGCATGTAGGTGTAGTAGCTAGCCGCCCGTGAAAAGATCAAGGGTTCGCTTGCGGTCCTGGTGACACACCACTAAAAGTCGATAAATCGACTTCTCGAGTGGATTGTCACTGGCAGGCATAAAGCTGATCACGCTTTCTTGCTACTCAAAAGATCACTATGGACATAGTCTTCAGGTTAAGGTCATGAAAGGTAGCCTTCTCGCATTTATATAATTTTATAATATTTATGCACTTCATTTCAGATCCGAGCTCAAACGATCATCCAGCTTCATTGGCCTAGACGACGATGACGATAGCATGGTGGGTAGTTAGCCTTCCTAGCAAATAAGATCGGTTATGAAAATATGACGCGGAGCCAGTCCGAACCCGCATCACTTATCTGGAACTAACGGTCTCCCATTTGGGCCACACGCACCAGTCTTCCAGGTTCAGATCATAATGAATACCTTACTTGACTCTGGACTCTAACCATTCACCTTGTTCCTTTCCAGTCTATGCCCTCCTCTCCCTCGTCAGACGCCGAGACGACGTCATCGATCGATTCCACCGACGCATCGATCAATACTTTGAGTGTCGGTTGTGATACAGCGTCCTTGACGACAGAACCTCCAACGAATGCAAGAAAATACGGGCAAATCGGATTTCACTCCAGACCCACGCCAAGCCAGAACTTCACGTCGGTTGACAGTGTCATCAATGGGGTAAGTTGTTGGTCCGTATACGATATCGTGCTTCCCGGTCCCCGCGGTAGGTATCTGCCGTTCGGATCCTAACAATACAACGAAAGGTCCGCGTCATCGCCGCGCGGGTCCGCCACAGGGGCGCGGCGCACCCTCTCAAGGGTATCTATCTTGTAATAATCTATTGTTTTTCAGCTCGCTGATTTTGATTTATCGTCGGTTAATTCGCAAATCTCTCAACGTCTGGACTCCACGGCTGACCGTCTGAAAGCTTTGACCAAGGTCAGCCTTTATTCTATAGCTTATGAAACTACTTTATTTTATTTTATCTATGTACTCTCTGACAATAGCGGTTGATAAGGATTCGAGATTTATAGTTCGAGTGGTTATTTTGTCTATCATGCTCACTTGTTTATTTTCTATTTTTTTTTATGGAATAAAGAGTTAATCGTATAGGTAGATAAACGTACGGGTTTCCAGCCACCGTCTGTTTGCTCGCGAGTTAACTGCGCTAATCATTGTGCTACGGGTAACTTTCAAAGGCACAAATATAACTAAACTTGAATATTTTAAATTTAGGTTCTTGCCGATCTTGCGGTGGACATTCGAAAACAGTCTTGTGAAGAAAATCTGCGACACGGATGTCGAGTGTCTGTGTGATTTGTGTCACGGTGTCACGGATGGTGTCACGAATGTCACCGTGGAATGGCACGGAAGTTCCACTAGCATGTGAGAAGTTACTCCGCCTACTTCTATTCCAGTTGTAAGTTAATGAACCGCTTAAGTTGAAACTTATGACAAATCTTCAAAAAACTGCAAAAAACTGCAACTTTGTTACACAAAAACCCCGGTGATTCTTTACTAATTGTAAGCCTTTTTTGTTGAGTAGGAACTAGGAACCCCAGTAATGTTGTACCCGTGCATGCCCCCTTCAACGTATTACTTTTAAATTACATTATTTTATGATTCTAAGATGATACACGCCTTAGGATACTAGAGATTTACCGCGACATACGTAAATATTGATGTAAGCGTAATCGTACATTGAATATATGGTCTACTGTTCTTTTATATCATTCTTATACATTATTTGTGCTTCTTGCTCATTGTTTCGTTTAAAAAATGTATTAATCTTAAACAGATCTCTACAACTTTTACTTGAACGCTAGAAAATAGCCTGCATATTGCTAGGTTCCTATAGTTTATCCCGGTATTTCGCACAATTCACCCTTATATAAACCGAGAAAGGTCACTGGTTTAGGTTTAAGTACCAAATAAGTTTAAAGTTTGAGTTATTGTTCTGATGATGATCTGGGGCCCAAACGTCTACTTTATCAACATATACAACGTTTGCTAGTTGACTTACTCTCACAAATTTATTAGTATATCGACTTAGTACATAGTGTAAGTACACACGTACATAGTGTGTAGCACAGAAACTAATTATTTTTTTGTGAACTCTTCGCCGTATTGTTAAATTTACCTAAGAAGCACAGTATGTATATCATTTAAACTTTACTCTTAGCATGAACAAGTTTTCGCTTTGCCTGTATTGCAGTTATCCGACTTAAGAAAATCAGTATTTCACTTCTACCTTTCAACCGCTATTCTAGTCCATTTAAAACGGAGATTGAAGTTTTGAGCTCGTACTGATCGATAGTTGATTTAATGTCAGACCAAATTTACTCTGCATGTTCATATATGTTGTATACTGTATACTCTTCATGTTGCTGGGTCAGTAAATAAACATTTGAATTTCATGTATTTTTGGTTTTGGTGTTCATTGACATGCATTTATTTTTCGAAAAATGATTCGCGTTTCTCGAAACGGTGTGTGGACGCGCTGATTGCGCCCAGCACCGGCGCCGTTTTGGTCCAGTTTTTGAAAGCGCTTGAAAAATCCGCCGCAACTGCAGAGCTTTCCTCCTTGAATTTCAAAAGCAGGAACTTTTGATGTGCTCAAATGCCGTGGAGTATCGTAGTACGTACTACGTTACTATGTACGGCCGCGTGGTGACTCACGACCCATACTAGCGATTTTTGATGAACACCCACTAGCCAGTAAGTCACCAAAGACCTCTCACTATCTAGTGGGCGTTTAAACAAATAAATTCTAATTTAAAAACCAAATGATCATAAGTTAATGCTTTAAACACCAAATTAGCCCCATGATTTTACGGTTTCGCTTAAAACCAAAACCAAACAAATAACCATCAACCCACTATTGTTGCAATATATGGGCACAGCTATGCAATCACTGAAAATAGACGAAAATCGAGTGTGAAAACAAATAAACGGCAAAGTTTTGGCGCGCTTTTTGTTTGTTTTAGTCAGGCCCTTATATGGAGCGCATTGTTTCAAAGCGCCGCCAATTTGGCTATATAAGGAGCGTTGAGAGAGGTAGGAGCATAGTTGGACACCTTTTTATATGTATATGGTAGATATACAACTTTTTTGTGCACCTCACAATTACATTTAGAGCCTTTTACAATAAGCTTCTACTGAAAAATATTTCTCTATATGGAGCGCTGCACTGCAGAAGTATTGTACCTTGAACACAGTAGATTCATAGATTCAGATAACATTTTGACTTTTTTCTCTCTTTTACAAATAATCTTAAATTAAATCATATTTATCTTTCTCCTTGAGAATGAACAACTATTTATTGTTGAGCTAGAGTATGCCAGAGTAACGGCATGGTACGTGGGTTCTCATGTATTATACCTATAACTGCATTCTCATGTATTATATGCAAATTTATATCCCTTCACGGCATTTAGGGCACAAAAAGGATGATAATATATTATATATATGGAAATAGAGTTGTCCAGTATACCTTTCGAAAAACACGTGCCATACCACTTTAATTCCTCAATATAATATGAACTTTTTTCAGATTCCCATAATGTCTCGCTTCCTTCTCGCTCTCGTCACTCTCATGGTCGTTTTCGCTGTCGCTTTCGCCGGAGAGTGCGTCGATACAGGTACAATTTTCCGAGCGAGCAGTACTCACGTGAATCCAAATGATGGCGTTTGGTTTGACCAATTTATTCAAGAATTTATCAACTAATATCACGACAGTTGTGACAGTCCCGGCCCATGTTGGAACTAGCCCTGACCCTGGCCCTGGCTGGCTACTACTCTGTAACTAGACGGTAGCACGTAGCGCTGACGCCCTAGTCCCGGAACTACTGAAGATGCTGGCCCCCACCCTATAACTAGATGGAAGCACTGACCTGCTGTCTTGTAGCCATAGTGGTAGCTGGTAATTTCCCACAAAATATTTAGGTGGTAAACATACCATTACTTTCCACTTTCCCCTACTATAACCATATTTTCAGGCAAGTACTGTGATGTCATCAAGCACTTCTGCACCGACACCCACAAGTACATGAACCTGATCCAGCAGTGCGCCAAGACTTGCAACCTTTGCTAAGCGCCGCCCATTGAACGAGGCTCCGCCCATAAACAATAACCTACAGTATGCTTATCTCCCCAGTAACTACTACCTCTCATCTACCCTCAACTTAACTCAACTCAGGGAATAAAGTTCAAATAATAAATCTCCCCTCCCTATATGTATTACATAACCTCAACACAGGAAAGATGGCGAACTGGTCACTCGCTATCAATTATATCCTGTATTTATTATTTATAAAAAAATTACAATATAAAATACAATTGACAGTTGTGATGGCAAGTTGTATTGTGTTGTGCAGAAATAAATCATTTTGTGGAGTTGTGTGGAATACAAATTAAAGTTGAACAAGCAATATAATGAACATAAATAATCAATTATCACAGTATGGATGACAGGCACTATCATATATATACTCTACAAACCCCCATAGCATAGTACAAAGCAAGGCATATAAAACATGGAAAACCGATTCCAGTGGCAAATAGCTAAGAACACGTCACAAGTGCGATCGCACTATGGACCGCTAAATACCGTAACCTAACCAAATAAAGTGTTATGCTCAAATTACGTAGTATAATCGTCAAATTTAAATCCTACCTACCGTAGTCCACCGTAATCAATTGAATATCCATAACATTCGTGTCCGACGGACCAGTCTTCACATGACAAGAACCAGAGTTAAACTTGCTCCAAAATGTATAAGAGTCCGAGCTGACGAGGAATCTCCGTGCTTCTTCAACATCAACATCATCAAGCACCGACGAATCAAAACACGCCCCAGCAGCATCAGTCGGACCGTCCTGTAAAAAGGGTACAGAAAATGGTACCGTACCCAAGCAAATAATATATATAAGTACTATTTACCCAAGAACATACTATTGACCACTGGGTACGGCAGCCCAATGACAATTTACCCAAGAACATACTATTGGCCACTGTTTACGGTAGCACAATCAAGGGTACTGAAAGGAGTATCCTAGGAATGTGGAATCCAAAAAAATGGTACTATCGGGAGTAAGTATATACCAAAGACTTCTCGAACAGATCAGATAGGCCACCTAAAAGCTTCAAGTTGTACACGGGCGCACTTTATCTCTATACCAAATAATACCTGTCCATCAGTTCCGCAGCTCATAATCGTGAAACGCCTTTCGCCTTCAGATTGAGTTTTCGCTTTAATTTCAACACATCGAAGCAAAGCGGCCAATGCGAGTTCTTGATTCCTTCCGCCAATACCTGAAAATATAAACTAATGAAATAAGAACTAGAATATGGTATACAAGTATAGTTTTTTTTAAACAAAAATGTCCATAACGGATACTAGCGAGTCACACACTTTTAGACGCACATAGAGACCTAGTAAATTCATAATCATTCAGAATCTATTAATTATTAATTACCGACTAACTCACCCGGTGCCCCAATGACTACCGTAGTCTCGCCACCAAATAGGAAGGCCATTTTCCTAGGATTTGCGGGAAGTTCAAATCCCGGAACTCGTTGTTTCAGCACTTGCGCTGCTCCTGACAAAGTCGGCACGCACGCAACGTCCGCTAGCCAAGATCCGACCTCGGTGGCATTGCCGCCTAGCTCCGACGTAACTACGACCGCGTCATAGCTAAACTTGAAAGATAGTTGAAATTCTTTCAAGCTCTCAGTAATGGTTCTCCTTCAACAAATCATATTAGTAAAAAATATTATATATTTAAACTACGTGCAAACCGATTAAAGAGAAATACCGACCGGTTTTTGAAATGCATCATGGACAGGTGAGTTCTTACGTATTTATGCCAAGTTGCTCTAATTTAGCTCGATTTTTTATTCTAGTTAAATTCATTTGCATAAGAACGCTCGTGTACTCCAAAAACCGGCCGGTTTTTCGGTTAAAAAACAGTCTTTCAAGCTCACAGTAATGGTTCTCCTTCAACAAATCGTATTAGTAAATAAATATATTTAAAAATTTAAACTACATGCAAACCGATTAAAGAGAACCATATGGATAGTATAGTGTTTTTAAGAACTCAATACATTTATTTATTTATTTAGTTTTTGATTGATTGATATCGATTGATCCAAATCCCTCCACAAAATAACAAAAAGCAAAGGCTCACCCCTCCTCCTCGAGTCTTTTCGCCATAGCACTTAGTGCCGAAACATTGCTGCAGATGATTTCGTTATGCACTTTCGCAGAGTTAACAACCGCACTCGAGCTCGATGTATGGCTCTCTTCCTATAAAATTCACTGTTCTGTTTTTAGAAAGAATATAATAATCACATTTCTCAAAAACTGCTCCACCTTATAAACTAGCAATGTTTCAACACACAGGTTGTTTATCTGCACGAAAATAAATCTACTCCTTCTAGCTCTTTATGACCTCAAACAAGATTATAAAGTATCCATTACTACCAACACCACTATCATGTTCAACAATTGAAGTTTACACTGAAATTGAATCCAAGTTCTGTTATTTAAAGCAAAATACCACCTAGTTTATTAGGTTGACAGAAGATACCTGATGCTGATACAAACAGAAATTACCGCATTCTAAAGTTTGTCTACCTCAATGACTTGTAGCACGTGTGGGTCGATCTTATCTCTAACTCCGAGTTCATCAAGTACACCCAATGCATCTCTCCGTTCCTGCTGCTGGGGTACTGTAGGTCCGCTTGCAATTAGCTCAACCGGGTCGCCAATTATGTCGGACACAATTAAAGAGACAACCTGAAAGCAAGTATCAACAAAATGAGGCATGGCCGAGGACCTTAAAGCGAATGTCAAGCCTGATTCACAGATATTCTATAACACGCTGTTACAACTACCGTAGTTTACACAATTTCTCTCGCGCTCTCCTCTTTTTCTTTGCTGACTTAAACAAATTTCTCTCGCGCCCTCTTCTTTTTCTTTGCTGTCTAACAGCCTCGTAAATTCAAACGTCCCGTGGACAAAGATTTGGCTTAGCTTTGTCCGCACGACTCGAATCCCATACTGAAGGAGTTTTTTGGAGCGGTTTGAAATTGTTTTTCTTCTTACATGAAAGTGTTTGTTTGTTTTTATTTTCACTTTCCTCACCTCCAAAACATAAGCTTTTTTTTGAGCCCAACATGAAAAACCGGCTTGACATTCCCTTTAACCTTAAATGCACGGATTTTTGGCTACAGACTATTGCACGTCTGATTGTAAGTGGATGTGGTTTCATCCACAGCTGCCTGCGTGACACCGTTTTGATCTTTACCCTAGAAAAGGATACTCCGCGAGTTCGCGAGACTGGCTTGTCTCGTTGGCTATGGGACTGACAAAGTTTAAGCGTTCGCGGCGACAAGTAAGTGCACGCGTTTGTTTCGCCGCGCGCAAGCAGATTCACGGTGCATACATAGCACAAACCTGCGCCTCTCGAACGTTCTCCAGTAGCTTTCCTCCTTTTACAGTACTCAGCCTTTGTCGTACTGTATTCAGTTGCTGAATATCCGCCCCGGATGAAGCTAGAAGCTTGATAGTCGAGAGTTTCTGCTCCAAAGAGATCTTATTCGGTGAGCAGAGAAGTGCCGAACCTCCTCCTAAAATATAGTGCTTAGTGCTACATAATTAGAGCAATTACGGTGTGCGTACTAACGACATAACTAGTGGAGCGATTACGGTGTTTTGGGCTTACTACATATAAGATTACGGTATTTTGCACTGATAATACCCGGAAAGAAAACGGACAATTGTCTCTGGGCACCCTAACTTATCTTTCTCACACTGAGTATTATCAATAATGCTACCGCGGAATAGTTAAGACCTCCTCCATTTCACATTTTCACAATTTCAACGCGAAAGCGCGCGCTATCACGGCGCACATTTCATGGAGTAAGACCGGCGACGCGCAACGGGTACATGCGCCGCAGATGCGCCAACTAGCAAAAAGTGTGCTGCAAATGCGCCAACTAGCAGTGTACTCTGTTCCGCGCATATTTTCCCAAGCATTAACTACTGATACCAATATCACTCACCCGAGATCAGGAACAAAAAGACGGTAGCTGGAGAGTCCTCCGCGCGGATAAATTCCACTACTTCTCTGGTTGCTTCAAGTGAAGCTTCGTCGGGCAGATTGTTAATCGATGCCTCGCGTACTGTTGTGTTCTGTGGCCGGAAACGCGCGCTAAAGCTAGGGTTAAGAATATAAGGAAAGAGATTCGTGACCAATACGATATTTTTGCATCCAAAATATAAGTTAGTCGAGAGAACTCAGGAATAAATACTATACGACGCTGACGAATTAACCATCAACTTTCAGTTTTTTGGAGTAACCCCTCTGTATAATGCGTCTTACGTCGTCTTACTGTGTATGTCCTCGTTATATTACGTTCGCTTGTTTGTGTTACGCTTCTCTTGTGATTGCGGCAATAAACATGTAATGAGCTCTGCAAGCATCCCAAAAATTCGGTGTGACTTTGTCAATACTACCGTATTTCTGCACGAAACCTGCATATATAATATGGAAAATTAAAAAAATATTCCGTGTAGTTCCAAGATACGGTAAATTTTCAGCATGCTTGCAAACCCCATAAATAAGAGTCCAACTTCGACTGACTTGCTCGCCATAGCTCCGGTAGGCGCAATCGCTATGGATCGATGAAGTTTCTCTTTCAAAACATCCTCCATAGCACAGATCATAGGCAAAATCGCTTTACCAAAGCCGATTGCACAGAACTGAAAGAACCGAAAAATATTCTGCCTCCGCTTTAAACACCCAATTTTAAGGGTGTCTGCTTTTTTCCTGGCTATGCGCCTACATAATGACCGCATAGCCGAAATATTAAGGTTTTTGAAATACCAGACTCCTATTTGCATCTGTAAAAGTAATAAAATCTAAATATCTAATATAACATGTGCGTATCCTTTACCCACATTCCCATTTGCATGTTACACACGGGAATTTAACTTGGCAGTTTTTCTACATACAAACCACGTACAGTATCGCTTTAAAAAGCCTACCCTTGTTTGAGGATCGACTTTTATACGAATTGTCTTCGAGACGACCAATTCGGACGGAGACAGGAGAAGGGCCTGAAAACAGACATACTAGTATTAGAATTCCTCTTTCTTTATTACTTTGCCTCGTTGTATATTAGTTTTTATTTATACACAGCAATATTAGAACTATATAGATAGGAACATCACTTTAGACAGAATGTGCCTGTTTATTTAAAAACAGGTTGAAACACATTAAATATATAACCATAAAATACCAAACACGTTATTTGACGGCCGAAACTTAATTTCTTAGTTTTACTATAATTTCTCAATCATCAATTTTACTATTCATCTTACTAACACTGTTTTACATCTCATTTCACGCTCTCAAAAAACCAAACTAGTTGCGTTTACTCTTGTATTTATATTCTTAATCCACGTTCTTCGATAGTTTTTGGCAGCACGGCGCTCTTCCAAAAAAACCTAGCCAATTATTTGCCAAATGAGTACATAATTAGTAATATCAAGAAACCTCACCTCTTTCACAGCATTATATGGCGATATCGCCGCGAGACATTTCCTAAACGCGTCTACAGCCGTGGAATTCATCTGAAGTGAATTATGGATTATGGATTAACCAATAAGACTGAACACGCTAGCACGTTAGCACGCAAGTGTTGACCAGCATGATACTAAAACGTAGCTGGACTGTGACGAAACTCCTGCATAGCAAACATACTGCACAACAGCGTGTGCAACGAAAACCGGCGCACAAGTGGCACGCTTTTTGGTGGGTGCGCTTGAACACACTTCGCGCGCTACTCAGTCGTGGCGCGAAAATGTGTTCGCCGCCGCGCACTGGCGAACACTAGCTGGTAGTTTTCCCACACTCGCATATATGATTCTTGCTTAATTCCTATTTTAAATCACTCACTAACATTGAGCCATATTCATCTAGAAACAACTATGTACTACAAGAGAAAATGCATGACACATTCTCTATTTCAATAATCTAAATCAACAGTTAGCTACACGCTTCCTCATTTCAAAATTAGCTAACGTTGTATGGTCCGTGATTCATCATCACCTACGAAAAGGACAAAAATATCCCAAAATAGCACAACCCTTTTATGTATTATTTATTTATTTATGTCGTTATTATTGTATCGCAGGACTTCTGCCCCGTTCGTTCCCAAAAACAGTCCACTATGCCGTCCAGTCCGCCAACCAAAACAAAGGAGCATAACAACAATAACAGGAGCGCACACAAGACCGTAAAACCTTTGTCCGAGTCATAGGCCCACAATTGAAATCACAAGGTTTGCACAGCTGGAAAGCGTTTCACAAAACCCCAAAAACATAGCTATATATAATGAACTAGCCGGAGGGGAATATCAAATCAAGCGGACTTGTTCTATTCTTATGTATTAGACTTTTGTAACGATCTCATTATTCACTAGAGTTTTAAATGCATTCACAAATTGATGTTCCAAGCTACTTACCTACAAGAATATGACATAAATATGCTTCAACGTTCATGATTGACTACTGATAGTTATTTTGTGCGCGGATTATTGTTTAGTAATATATATTGTAATTTATATCTTAATGATTATACAATATGTATAACTGTCTACTACATAAAGCGGGATGACACGTCGTTGGCGAAACGGGTGCTGGCGACGCCATTTCCATGTATCATATGTCAGCGCCATAGGCGCAATGAAGCTTTCCCCCACATACATGAAAATGCAGTTCTCCTTCAAAAACCACCCGCCATCGCCAACTATGAATCCTGTAAATTTACTCTTCAGGAAATGCGCATCTCTAACTCTATTACTTTCTTCTCCCTCTTCATGGCTGTCTATACGCATCCACGTCTCGCCTTCTACCCATCATACAAGAATCCTTCTGTCATAGCCATCTATGAAGAGGTAACAATTAAACGGCTGCACATTAGCCTTAGTCTATCTGGTTGCTTGGTAGTATAGTGATTAGCTGCCGAAGCTAAGGAGCTAAGGTTTTGGGTTCGACAGTTCGACTACCGTCCCCTTTAAAATCTAGCTCTCGTATTCAAGGTGGCTCACATCATTGCTCAAAGAAGAATGACTTGTTCCACAGACGTTACACACACCGGGAGTTACGTTCTCTTGATTCGATATTAGCGATTAAACTATTATTAATTCAGGCGGCAACACCCAGCAAGGAAAGCCTGCTAGCTATTGGAACCAATAACGATACCAAAGAATCGGTGACAGCAGATACCAACCAGAAAGCTATCATGAAGGAGATTGTCGAACGTCCTGAGAACAGCACAGCGCCCAAAGCAGCATCTTCTGAAGCTTCTGAAGCTGAACAGCAAATTATTGCTGTGAAGCAAAAGAAAACCGAAGCTGAGCAGCAAATCGTCGCAATAAAGCAAATCGTCGACGCTCGTGACTACAGCACAACACCCAAAGCAGCAACAACTGAAGCTGAGCAGCAAACTGTTGTCGTGAAGCAAATCGTGGACCCCAACGATTACTCAACTCCTGCATCACAGCCTGACGAACTCCTGGGCAGCAACTCCACAACTTCTCAAATTGAAGGCGTAGTTGTTTTTAATGATGACGTCATCAACAACAATGAAGGTTCAAACTTCACTGAAGGCCTTCCCAAGGAGACTCTTCAAGCAAATCACAGGTCTGAATCCGGTGACGTCACTGACACCGAAGCAAAACAGCTCGACTACATCATCATAACCCGCAACAGAGGAAATAACGGAGACCGACGTAACCTTCCCTTTAAACCTACAGTACCCAGAAGAGCGATCGTCATTCGGAAACCCGTACAGAAACCGGAAAATCAGAAGAAACTCAACGAAACTGGAAATGCCATCCTTCCACCAATTAAGAGAACCATTCCTTGCACAACGGCAACAATTCGTATTCCAGTTTTCGTGCAAAAGTGAGTCGCGATTTTAAACGTCTATTTTCTAGGCTTATATATTTATAAGTTCCTTAGCGCAAGACGATTACTAAACTAATGACATCACCTTGCTCCCCGGTTCTTTTAAGAGTGAAATTTAAATTTGGAAATCAAATCATATCTAATTCAGCATGACCCAATCAAGTGTTATGGAGTATCGGAAGATCGCCGAGAACCGTACCGCTTCAAAAGCCGAGTTAGAGATCAGACTCACCGAGTGGGCTGTCAGACATGGAGACGACGTGATGGTCGGTAGCTTTTATTCTATGATCAAGGATGTACCTAAGCATAAGCTAACTGTTACGTTGTTGAATTTCTGACGGGTTATGAGTTAGCGGAGGGAGAGGAAGACGTCAGTCAGAGAACACCGACAACTATAGAAAAAGGGAGAGAGAGAGAGCGAGAAAGAAGAAGAGAGCGAGAGAAAGAGAAAGACAGAGAGGGATAGAAATAGAGGTAACAGAAACCCAATCAATCTCCAAACTTCAGAAATCTCTGACCACTTACCGTTCCACGCTTCGCGAGACGCACGACAAGAAGGTGCTCATTTACACGCAACTCCTCGCACAAGTCAGACAGATGCTCGACGTAAGTTATCGTTTACGGACTCACCTCAGAACATTTGAAAACAAGATTGCCGTGAGGGTTCGAATCTCACCTAGCAAGCACTATACCGTAATCTACTGGTCTACTGTAGACTGCGGAGCCAAGAACCAAGCGTAGGCTGACTAGGAACCTAAAAGCTTGGTGAACAACCAAACCCAACCCGCTCAGCATTAACCCCGAATAATTCAAAACTTCAGGAAATCGACCAACTCCACAACGACCTCACTCTCTCCTCCGATGAAGAACTTCACAAAGTGATGGAGCTGTACACTAACAAGGACAAGATGGTGATCGAGGTTGGTGTCAAGATGTAAAAAAGTTTTTAAACATCACCAAGAATTCTTAATAATGTCTCCGACTTCATCGGCTAGATAACAAATACTCAAATGGAATCATGCATTGTTTGTGAAGCGTATATACCGGACGCCACAAAGGAACAAAATACATCGCAACGAAATGTTAACTATCACAGAGTGGTGCCCACCGTTTCAGTTAACCCATATCAGCATATGACCTACTAAACTACTGTCCCTTTCAGGTGACCAACTTAATGATCCAGCTCGTGCGCTCCTTTCTCGGCGACCGCCTGCCCTTTCGTAAGATGCGCCCGCTCGGAGGCGTGCGTACCGTTTGGGAGGAGATCTAGTTACCAACTGATTCCATCAAAAATCGTTGCCCAACACAAATCACCCCATCACATTAACCTAGAACTCCTATCACAACTCTCCCAATCTCTATCTAGCTGCACACGTACCAAACCACTAACCAACATGCAACAACCAAAATCTAAGAACACTCATTTAAAGAAACCCCCGGTACTCAACCAGAGACTCCCCACTTACCTAAAATATACTCCCAAGCCCGGGAGCCGCCCCCTAGCACGCCCACGCACTCCTAGACCCAACCCCCGCCCCTCATCTACCCCACTAGTAACTTCTATGAAGTCCCAATATCGCCCAACATCCACCCGTCTTTCCCTCTTGCTCAACACCGCCATCTTTCTTCTAATTCTCCAATTTCTGTACATATTGATCATGTATACGCTCAATGTCAATTGCCTGCATTCGTATGCCGATTATGAATAAAAAATTGTCTACAAACTACAAACAATACACGGGAGCCTACACACTATGCGGGACAGGGGGCTGGCTTACACTCGCATAATGCGGAATGTTTCACATACAATTGACAAACGGAATTTGGTAAATTTACTCTATGAGTCCACTAATGTGAAACCCAAACAACTTGAAATTGGATACTCCAAATTCATCAAAAAAAGTTTCCGAGTATCGCCCAATCATCGCCAGTTTATCGCAGCGCGCTATTATGACGCCAGATTCTCGCCGCGCACCACATCTTAACCAACTCAAGCGCAAAAGCACATCGAACAAATATACTACAAACGAAGACCGTATACCAATCTAAAATATTTCAAGTATATTCTCAACGACGCCACACCATCACACAATCAATTAACACGATAAATATAATCTATATATTTATTAACCATAGCTTAAATCATTATCATGAATATACTCTCGCAACACAGTCACACATGCACATGGGGGAGGGGAGCGAAACAAACGGTTTGTTCAAAAAATTCACGAGAAGAAAAAAAGTCGAGAAAATCCTACAAAACTCTCCCTATCTACACAGTAGTAAGCAGACTCGGTCAAAACGGAAATACGCATACATACACTTTACATAATTGCAAATAAGCTTCACTGATACATGGGAAACAAACAGTAAAACCGAGAAATGCCATTATATAGGAAAGTAACGTCTAGCGGTACCAAACATTATCTACAAGCAATTGGAGTCTCAAACCGAAGACGACAAAAGAAGGAAAGTAATCTACATCAAGTATAATTAATAGTATCATTAGGGGCCCCAGCGAATAATTAGCTTCAATATAAGAGACAGCGTACCGAGTGAAATCATTGCACCATTGCACATCGAATACCATGAGGATTTCAGAAGCTCCTACCCTAATTCGCATACTGTAACGCCAATTAGCATACGGTAACACTAATGAACACTCACTAATTAGCATCGGGTAAAACTAATTAGCACCCCCAAAAACCTTGAGCTAAACCTTAGAATCGGTGCCAAAATTTACTACAAGGCTAGCTACACAAGTAAAAACCGCAAAGCATCCCAACAAAGCAATCAACACGAGGCAAGACTTCAATATTAAGAGACATTTAATATTATATTTATATTTAATATTAATAATTAATAACGTCTAAATTCTAGTCGAATCAGACCCGAGTACTAACAAATTCACATAATAATAATATAATTAAAAAAATAAAACGAGTAAAACAAAAACTGTGAAAGAATACAAGTAAGAAAGGGTAAAGCGAATTCTGTGGCTTAATTACAGGGAATGGGTCAAATATTAATGTATTATTAGGCCTAGGGTTATCAGATGAAAAGTTAAAAAAAAACACAATTAGACATTAATAATAATAACTTAAAACCGGGTGCGTAAACACGAGCAAGTAGACGAGTAATACCGTAATGTGAGTACATAATCGACAGTAGCAGTTGTGCTACAATATTGGGAGTAATAAAACGACTGAAACTGAACAACCAGGGACAGGTAATTACCTAATAGTACGGTACCCCTGCGCGGCAGGTACACTACCCTCACGGACAACGTTGGGGCTGGCCTTTACTTTACAGCTTCATATTTGGGCCTCTACACCGGTAACTCACTGACAAATAGCTCAACCCTCAGACAGGCAAGGTTAACCACTACCACAGGTAACTTTTTGGTACCAATGATACATCCATGGTAGCTCAAACCTCGAACCGGAAGGGTTACCAATAGAGAAACCCAAAACAAAACACCTTATAAATGTTACAAAAAAGATCGATAAGACATCAGCAAGCTTCAGTAAATGGAATGTTTAGTGCGGAAACCTTTTGCGTAAGTAGGGGGGGGGTATTAATTTGGTAAGAAATACGAAACAACAAATGTCATTTAAAGGGAATAGGTCAGTAGGTCACTTAAAGGGAATAGGTCAATAGGTCAAGGGCCAAATTGTCAAATTACAATAACCTATTCGACATATTCCCTTTAAACATTGGTTCTATAAAACAACCTCGGATAAAACAATTAATAATACTTAGCAGCGTTGCTGATTATTAATAAGAATCGTGCATGGAATTATAAAACAGAAACAAGTTTAGACAAATCGATAAAGAAAAAACTAATAATACCGGCCGTATACAATAAACACGCTGTGACGAGCGGGGAGAGACAGCAATGCCCGGGAGCATGAACCCCCGGTCAGGGAGACTGATCGTGAGCACCAGGTTCAAGCCCGGGAGCATGACTCAGCTATTTGAGGAGCATCTCCTAGATCCGCTCCTCAGGGTAGCGACTCCACATAATTCGCCGGAATCAGCCCCGTTTTCCCATTCAGAGTGCCCACCAACCAGCCGTCCTCCTTGGATTCGTACACTAAAAACGACCAATAAAATCACAAACAGTATAAAATACATAAAAAGGCAAGACTCATTTAGAAATCGAATTTCAGAATACAATTCAAACCCGACATAACACACATCACGCGTGTATTTACTTACATCATCAACTCATGCACCAATTTCACTTACCATCAACATCAACCCACCAGCCAACCAACCATCAATCAGTAATTGCATCGTTTAGCAGTTAGGGGATAATTAATCATTCATTAAAACATTTAACCACCAAACCACCCACCATTAGTGATAATCTGTCCGGGGTCAAAGGACAACTCCGACTCGTGATCCGGCTCGCATTTATACAGGGTTTTTACTCGTCTGCTGAAATTACGAAACATAGAGGCATAGCATACTCTTTCAAAAAATAGCAACTCGTCCTTCCTTCAATGCATTATAACACGATGTTTCAACTCATTTTTATAGTCCTGACTTGCGGACAGGCGATATTGCATATAAAAAGAACTGGCATTCCCAATTCGAACCGCGTATATAAATATAAAATAATCAATAATATTGCATTCTATCAATAAGTCAATAAAACTAAGAAACTAAGGGAAAATAAAAACACAAAAGAAATAGTTGGACAGGGACAGTGAAAAGTGAAGAAAGACGGGAAATGGGCATGCAATCTGTGTATGTGTACTGGGAAAAAGTGGCCAATACGAAGAAAGGGTGGGTGACGAACACATACAAACTAATGAGTTTAATGGTTTAGACCTAAAAAAAGAAGGTTCAAAGACCCAAAGTATTCTTTGACTATTTAGGCATTTGGTTTTTAAGATCAATATATTTGGGTCCAGGGTCTTAGGTTCTTAAAGACCAAAATGCTAAGCCGGTAACAACGAACGCTAACTCCAGTGCCAAGCACTGCAAACTCACGGCAATGGCTACTTACTGCAAACGTGGCTTTCTTAACAAAATCTCATTGCCAGTGTACTTAAAGCTCCCAATCAGTTAACCAACTCAAACTACCAAAACCAACCAAAGGAGTCAGAACCTCGCATCACATCAACTAACCTCGGTTGCATAGAGTCTAGGGACGCGGCAAACGACGAGAGGATGTGCTGTTGAGCCGCCGACGCAGCGCTGCGATTGGCGTTCGCCGCCGCCAACGACGACGCCGACAGGGTGCTCGAGTTGAGTGTGTGCGCGGCGTCGTGCTGCACGCGCGCCAATGAGGCCGCCGACGCGGACAGTAGACGGAATTGACCGCTAGAACAACGAGACAACAACATTCAGTGGGTGCAGTAGTGAAAGAAATGGGCTCGCAGAAATGTCTGCACCGGGAAGCCAACCTACTCTCAAGTGTCACGGTTTTCTTTAAAGCGAAATGCTAGCCCCTTTGGAAAATTTGCATATGATAAGCAAATCCTATGTATCCTATGCTAATTTTGTACGATCGTCCACGGCAATCGTACAAAATTAGCGTAGGATACAACGGATACATAGGATTTGCTCATCATATGCAAATTTTCCAAAGAGGCTAGCATTTCGCTTTAAAGCAATATGAATGCATGATTTTGAAATGTATCCTTATCCGAAACACCAACACTTTCAATTCAGAGTTTAGGTTTAGGGAGCTTCCCGGGTTCACAAAAACCTTGTGCGTGACAACGATAGTGACTTATCGCTCAATCTGCGTGTGATACAGCGATAGCGTGCAACAGGCAAACTTGTGTACTGTATAGAATCGAGTGCAAAATTGCATACAACACTGAATATATGGTAAGGCACGAAACGACGAAAGTGTTCATCACCACAGACAGATAGATTTGCTGGGCGTGCACGCGCACCTACACTCCTACACAACCACTATGAACATTCGTCCATCAATAATCAATTCAAAATTGGAATTCAAGCAGAAAGACCACATAAATATCGCTCAACTTTGTAAAATTGCAATGCAATGCACTGCTCAAGCTCAAGTGCTAACAATCGCTACTAATTGGGCACATACAAGGATACGGACACGCATTTTCCGCACTAATCAACTCTAGTTTTAACCAGCAACACCCTGCGCAACATACAAACACACTACCCTGCCGGCGTACCTAGCTCCACTAACTCGCTCACATATATAGATAGTCTGCGCACATAGCTCGGCGCCGCACAGCACACTCACATCAGCCTGAGCACCACCATATGTACGAGCACACAACTTTCCCACAATTAAACATAACATCAACTTACGTCTCTGGATTATAAGATGGCGCGTAGGAAGTGCTGACTTTCGCTGAAACATAATTAATAAGCATACAATTAGATCGGCAGGTCTCCTGGTCTTTACATAGATTTAACTTCCTGTGCTCTTGCACATTTTTGTTCTTTTCATGTCGTAAACATCTGCATCATGGCGTAATTAATTAATAATAATAATTACTAATTATAAATGACCGCTCACCCCTTGGTATTGACGAGTTCTCGCGGGGAGAATCACTCCCGGCAGACTGCAGTGAATTCAACGAGTCCGAACTGTCGCCCGCGCGTCGAGGAGTGCCGATCTTTAAAAAAAGATTTCAATTAAAGTGTCCATGTGCGAACCCAGCCGGGATCCAACCCCCGACAGCTGGATCGAGAGTCGGGTGCGCTAGCCACTCGGCCACCCCCACCCGGCCATATTTATATTTCGATAATCTTTTATACGCTCGATACTTCCAAATTCCACTCACATTCTGATACGGTGATGATCGATTACTATGCTGTTGTGACGAGGCACCACTCGATGGAAATTCTGCCAGGTTATTCCCGCCACCGCCACGTCGATACGCTGAATAATTAATAATTTAGCGAATCAATAAACAAAAAATAATCCTAAAATCAATATCACATTATGAGCGGCTGTTACACTACAACAAAAATCAACCTATTGCAATTTGCTCCCAGTTCCTAATATGAGTTACAGTCCGAAGGTAAAACCTATAAACCTACATACACTAAAACTGAATTCCAAACCAAACCAATAACACTATCAATAACATCTTACACCCAAGCCGGTCAGCTGCAAAGCTCGGTGCATCTATCCAAATTACATATATATCCAAAGCAAAACATATTACAATCTCCATGCCAATTCGCAATAATCACCAGGAAGCTTACGCACCTTCGATCTTCACTTACACACAATAATCACCATGTTTATTAATAATACCCAAAACCATGAGAATACCCAAAACCTAATAATACCCAAAACCATGAGAATCAATAACAAACCCGCTTGTTAAGATAACCGCACAATAATAACAATAAATACAACAATGAGAAAGGAAAAATTGATAATTAAATATAACACGCAATCGTTGCAGTTAGTAGTTTTACATGCGGTTAAACGGAGAAGATGATGTAGAAGATATTTTCTCTGTAAAACTCAATTAATTTGATTAGCTATTTTCTGATATAACAGGGATTCCGCAAATAACTCAACTTTAAAAATAAGCCTAAGCTCTACCCTAAAACACCTAACTGTTCACCTAACCTTACAAATTCTAAACACTAACAACCCGACCTAAAAACTAACCTAAAACACTAAACATGACTAAATCCAATCTATTCACTAAGGGAAATTCTCCCTTTTCTACAACCTACAGTATCCTAACATCCCCCATTCACTACGGTGACACAGTAAACCTTCCCTATTCCCGGAAAGCAACCATGCTAGGGCTAGGGAACATGAGTATCAGTATCTAAGACCATGCTCTCGGTAATACCTATATCAAGCGGCAACACTTACCATCATTAGGTGGTACATCATAAACCGCGGCAGAACTTGGATCAAGTTTCGGACTTCGCGTCGCATAGTTCGATGTGGGTGCTTGCAATGACCTCGTTGACGACGTCGGGCAGAAACCACTACCATTGTTATCCGAGGGCTCGGTTCTGCAAATTCCTCAATGAAACATACGCAAATGGCAAACTTTCTTCAAGTGCTCCAATTAAAACCGATAAAGTGATTAAGTCTCAATTCTCATTAATTTTCTATAATACACAAGTCCGATGTTGATATGTGACAGCGTAAATTCTACACTCTTTTTTGTCTGAATTTGTCTGAATCTCTTATAAATCCAAAGTCCCTCACCGCTTCTCTACCAACAAAATCAGCGGAAACGATAAATGTGCATTATTCGCCATACAAGCATGCATTATTCAATCCGTCTTTTATTAGTCACTTTTTATATTTTAAACAACAGAATAATATACGCAAAATAATTAAAATACAAATATAATATCCAAAGTTCTACCTATCGGCCGGCTTCCCTTGCAGGTGATCCGGTTTATTCGGCGCTCCTATCGATTTCGGCGGTTGCGTGTCAAATATCTAAAAAAAGAGTGGAAAAAAGAAAAGTGTAATTAAAAATAATTAAATATTGTTATCGCAATGTGCCTGGATTGATTTTGGTAGTTGAGTACAGATGGATCTGTCACAGCGTTTTCTTGCAAGAAATACATCAAAAATGAACCAATAACGATCCTTGGTTCTTGGATAACTGTACACTGTTGAACAACTTATAAACAAATTCTAGGGAAGACTGCAAGCTACGCAATTTTGTATGGTTTCACAAAACCAAAGATATTAACCACAAATTACTCAAGACTTCACAAATTTGTGTGAATCTCTTAAAAAACCAAAGTCCCTCACCGCTTCTCTATTTCTTGGCGGACCCGTAAAACAGGCCGTGAATGCACGAAAAAAGCCAAACATGTTTTTTTTAGTTTTGGAATACTACCGTACCAAACAGAGCGATGAAAAGTACAGTAGTACAGTACTTAGTTAGAACATTAGAACTTGAACGAATATAGCTTGAATAGCTTAATAGCTTTTTAAAAGCGTACGCAGGTACACGAGTCTTTATGTTAGTTCGAACTTAGGCGACTATAGAGAAGCTTGAATCACTAGGTTAGCAGGTACGTTTCTGTATACGTAAGTATACAACTGCCTATGTGTGTGATGAACTATTACTAGTCCAAAGCAGATCCGGTTTACAACATAAAATGTGCCAAACCCAAAACCGGGCAATGATAATCCCGACGCGTGAAACAAATGGAAACAAATGCTCAATTCACAATTCACGCGCGCTTAGAGATTCGCAATAAACGTGTGTTGCAACACAGTTAACATCTAACATGGCACAATAGTTGAGCTCGATACACCTAGCCAAATGCAGGGTGATGAATAATTGCTATATGTATTACACATACAGACTTTCTCAGAACATAATTATGTAATCAAGCGCGTCGAGCGTTTTAGAAAATTAAAAAATTGTGATGTCTTGGCATTACTGCGTTCCCTTTTGGCGAAACGCCAGGCGAAGGTAATGGCGAAACGCCTGTCCACCCGCACAGCGAAACGCCATTTTTGACTAAACAACCAGCGTTTCGCCAGGCGCTTCGCTGTTTTTGCCGCCCTTTTCATAAAAATGCGGCAAAACAATTCGACATGACAGGAATCGAACTTGCCGGCACGCCTCTGCCAAACCTCAAACCAGCGCCTTAGACCACACGGCCATACTGAATATATGAGTCCTCAGTCCTCATGAAAAAAAGTTGCATAACTCTGTTCCTCTACTGCACGTTTCCCGCGAAACAAAAATAAATCCCACGTTTCCTGGCAGCTAAACACCCAATCCTACGTTTCATGAAAAGTCGCATGTCTCCTGACAGATTAGCCAATCATGTCCCGCAATTAAACACTAGGCAATGCTTAGTGTTAGCGGCAATGCCCCTATTTAGCGCTCGCAATAAGGACGGAATCCCGCGTTTCCCGCTTGTTTGGGAGGAAACGTGGGATTACGATTACCGCTAAACTGCGAATGAGGAACATAGAAAGCCGCCAGCTTTTTTCTCGTCTTTTCCCTTTTCTGTGCGCGCTATGCTCTTTTCTCTGTGCATAGTATTTAGAGTGGCGATTCGCCAGTTGCATTTACCTTCGCCAGGCGTTTCGCCAGTTGCATTTACTTTCGCCAGGCGATTCGCCAGTTGCATTTATTTTCGCCAGGCGTTTCGCCATTAATTTTTTCCTTCGCCTGGCGGATTAGGCAGTCAATTTATTTTCGCCGGCGGATTAGGCAGTCAATTTATTTTCGCTGGCGATTCGCCTAAGACGAACAGAGTAGTGCATTAGGGTACGAACAGTGCACAACTCAACTCTGTGACCCTAGTGACGTTGTGACGATAAAGGCAACCTAGATTAACTTACACATTTAGACGCTTAATACACTTTACAGCCTAAACTCACCATCGTACCATAGCAAACATCCCCCCCCCCTCATCAATTAGAAAAGTTCAAACCTCAAAACACACCTGAGTGCAGTTGGCGATCAACACCTCCACAACCACGTTGCAGAACTTGATGTCCATGATAGCGGCCATGGTCTCCTCCTTGGGTCGGAGTAGAGTGGGACCAAAACAGACGCCAAGGTTCCCCACTGTCATCAGGTTATTGTTGCACAAGTCGGCGACCCTGGACGAGAAATCATTAAAACTAACAAAGAAGAAACTAAAGGTCCCTTCGTCCTTTGCAAGTATCTTGGTGCCCTTACACCCTAAGGTTCATTTTGCTCCTCCTCTTTAAATCATTTCGTACAGCCCGCCTAATTTGTCGTGCCAATAAAACTATTTACTATTATATTCAGATTGAGCGAGCGGCGCGCTTACAAGCTTAAAAATTCAGGACCGTGGAGCCGTGACTGCGCTGCAAGGATTACTGCGCGCGAGTCAGACTTTTGGGATCTAGCCTGACCGTAACCACTACCGTGTCGATCGTTCGAGAACTTAATAGAAAGACACTCGTCGAAAGCAATTTAGAATTTAACGGAAACTCGAAGTTTCACTGAAAAGTGACTTTCGGTAAGGTCACGAACTCAATTCCAGAGACCACACTCCGATAATAAAAAGAAATTCGTAAAAACTGTGCACGTAAATCAGCCTACGCGGTCCCTGTCTCCCAGTTTCACCCAATATTAAAAGAAAGCGATGTGATATGTGGTCTGTGCAAATGTGCCATTATTTTTTTTATATACAATCTATTTTAAAAAAAAAGATTATGTGTAAATAAAAAATTTACAAAATAGTACCTTCGGAGATGCCGAATCACAATTTCCAACATTCGTTTATGGGATTCGGGTAACTGATGCACGTAGTAGTGGATGTGGTTGACCTGGATATAAGAATGAATAAATAACAATAAAATCCAAACGCAAACAATGAACATAAAAACTGCTGTTATAAGTTAATTGAAGAAAGTTAAAGGGAATATGTAGGCACTCAAAATGAGCAAAACAACTGCGAAACTAGAGTTTCCACACCAGACATGAATTTAAAGCGAAATGCCAGCTCCTTTGGAAAATTTGCATATGATAAGCAAATCCTATGTATCCTATGCTAATTTTGCGCGATCGTCCACGGCTATCGCGCAAAATTAGCATAGGATACATAGGATTTGCTTATCATATGCAAATTTTCCAAAGGAGCTGGCATTTCGCTTTAAGTAGGCGACTGAATATGTAAATTCGAATATTCTCATTTGCATGCAAATATGTCGCTGTTACATGCTATATGCCGATATGCACACATATGCAAAATTTTTTGCTCCATCAGCACTGCCGTGTAAGACAGGGGGTCAAGCAACGCGTTTACTATGGAAAAGATGAACTTTGAAAATCATTTTCTTTTAAATGGGAAACTTTGAACAATTTTTGTTGTTGTTTCCTTAATGAGGAACACACATTCTATTAATACAGCTTAACCTCAAAAAGGGCATACATATTCCCTTTAATGAGCAGGAGCGCAGTCGCGAATAAAGGAACACGATCTTGTAGTGCGAGCAGTATGTAGCTATAAGTGTTAGATTATTTTTTTAAACGAAATACTGGCCGGTTTTTGAAACGCATCGAGTACACCAGCATTCTTATGCAGCTTATGCAAATGAACATAAATTAGGATAACAAATCGGGCAACTTTGCATTAATACTTTGCATCAGGTGTCCTCGATGCGTTTCAAAAACCGGCCGGTAATTCGCTCTAAGAAACACACCCTCGCTTGCTGATCATCCATCTTGGCTGCATTGATGAACAAATTGTGTAAGTCAAAGGTCATCAGCGGCTCCGGCAAGTTTCTAAACACACGAAGATTTACCGAATCTAAGGAATAAATAAACAAACGTAAGTTTAGAACTAACACAATAAAGACTGGGCATAGGAGAACCTACTATCTATTTATTGTCAACAGACTTATTTTTAGGCGTTGCTGAAACACAACTCTTTGAACGTGAAACCAAACTCAGCCTATAAAAAATCAACTTTAAACCTTTATAAAAAAACTTTATGTTTAACATGGAACATTTCTACGCGTGCGTGATGCGTTGCGGTATTATATTTCTGATAACGTGCACTATTTTTGAAACAAATTTAAGACGTACCTTAGAAACGTTACCCATTGACCTATACCTTATAAATATTGACATACCTTAGAAACGTTACCTATTGACCTATACCTTATAAATACTGACATACCTTAGAAACGTTACCTATTGACCTATACCTTATAAATATTGACATACCTTAGAAACGTCTTCACCGCACTACTCAACGTCTTGATTTCCCACTCGGCATCACTCCAATTTACGCCGCTCTCACCACTGAAATGTATGGGAAAGGTAATTTTTTTTTATTATCTTCAACATACCACTCTTCCCCTCTCATATAATAATAAAAACCTAAAATTATTCCAAGTTCCATGAAATAGGGCAGGACTCAGGACAAATACACCAATAATCATAACGTCTGCATTCCACCCACTTTTCCCTTTTAAAAATCCCTTCTAATGCATCGGCTCAGTTACACATTTCACAGCAACAGAAGGTTAACTCATTAGCAATACCGTAATCCAACAAACTACATAATTAAGTGCTCGCTTACCTCTGCTTCCGTTTATCCAGTCCCAATTGCATCAACTTTTGCACCTTACTCGTCACGCCGCAGTTACGATACAATCCCTGCTCTTGGATGCCTAGAGTTAAAAAGAAATGAAACTCTAGACGAAATTCTGCAAAATTCCACGAGAAAACAGAAAACTCCAAATATGCGTGGCGATGCTATGGCGCAAGGACAAGCTAGTAATATTTGGCTACAGTAGTAACATTCGGTAGTCCTACGATAATGAAAATCTAGAAATCAAAATTCGCAAAACGTGCGCCAAACGAGCGCGATATTACCATATTACGCCTACTAATAGAGGGAAGCCGCAGCATATTTTCCAACTTTTTTTCCCAAGTATCACAATGTTTCAGTGAACCATTATTAACAACTCAAAGGGCAGAGTGACATTACGAAGTGCAGGTCTAGCCATATTTCACATAAACAAAAGTTCAACTCATTAGCAATAAATACCCTTAGTCAGGTGTTGGTGTGATCCGACGAACGGTAATTTTTCCTTTCTACAAATCTAAGAACGTTTCGGAGGCCTACCTCGTTCCCTTTCGGAAAGGGCAACCCGAAAGCGCCCTAACATTTGTTTCATGTTAGAAAAAATAATAATTATAGAAAACGAAAACCCCCTCAACTTACCAATATCTTCAATTGTGGACAAGCACTTTTGCACAAAGTCAAAGCCGACATCGTCGAGCTGGGCTGAAACTCAACAAAGTGAAATATTATTAGGGTATCTAAAGACTTCTTTATTTACATTTTCATTGATTGATTAGTCTTTGCTACTTAATCTTTTCTAACCGGTGACTCAGAATCCCTGCACAAATACACACACATTCTTCAACATATAAAAATACACCAACACAAAATCCTGTTCAACTCAGGTTCGCAGCTTTCTAAAGAAAAAACAAAAAACTATACCTAGAAGTACACATACATACAACCACCCTAACTCACCATAAAATCCCTCCACAACAAAAGCCGGCAGAAACGCCGATCCTCTATGAAAATGGCGCAACCCATGCGCGATGCCCGGATAAAGCGTGCTGCTCACTTTATGCTTCGGCGACGGCGAGGGTGGACTGGGCAGGGCCAGGGGCGCGCTCATTGGATCGCCCCACGACGCCGACCTGCTCTTCACGCACAACATCGCCGATGGGGTGGCCGGCGTTGAGCCACCGGGCGATGGCGAGAGCGGAAAGGGCAGTATTGTGGCGAAGAGCGATATGATGGACTCCTTTGGGTGTTTAGAACACAGTCTCGGAATATTTACCCGAGACTTGGTGAATAAGGTGAATAAGTCCTCTAGGAGCACTTCAACTGCTTCAACGCGGTGGTCGTCGCGTAGTGCTAATGTAGTTCACCGGTAATCCAAAGACGCAAAATTCAACTTCAATAGTCGTACGCGCAGGTGTCAGTCAGAAGCGTCTACTGCCTTCCGATGATGTTGTGTTCTGCACAACACCACAGCAAAACCACAGTATGCAAGTCAGGAATATCGCTGCTCGCGTCAAATATTCAGAAGATCAGGAGAAGAATAAGGACGGTCTGCAGTAGGACAAGGAGAGTGAGGCCTCCTGCTGAAGAAATGTAAAAGTTACACACGCACACAAAGTCTAATGCCGAGCAAAGCCGCTCTAATCTTGCAGCAAGAACATCAATAAGAGTACATCACGCAATGGTTGAATGAGAACAAACTAAAAAAACGCCAAAATTTAGAAAGAGAGAGAGAGAGAGATAGACAGATGGAACCCACAGACATGGGTCAACTCTACTTAAAAAAGACAACATGGCTATTCAAATCTCATGGAGATTATACACACCCACATTTCAAGCTTCCCCATCAAAACGTCACTAAAAGTTACAAGTTATTCTTAGACCACCAGGCTCTTAATTCCAAAAAAAAACTAGCAAACAACTGGAAAACATAATCATTCACTACTGGTCATACTAACATCAATGGCCATGGACCTCTGAGGCGTCAATTGAGTACCTCGGGGTCTTTAAATAAAGGGTTAAACATGGGCCCAGGGCACACAAGGGTCCCGAGAGAGGTCCAGCGTGTTTGTTGTGGAGTTCAGAAAGTTGCTGGACAGCCAAAGGGTTAGCGAGGAAAAGAAACGATCTTTGAACCTAGCAACCTAATCTTGGACGTCTTCGACTAAGTTCACCCGGTTTGTAAGGTTACGGTTAGGCGGCCGAGATCAAATAGCAATGTAGAGGTAAGATAAAGTTACCAAGCACAAGAGTAAGTTAGACCGACATGACATCGACCAAGTGTAGATATCCTGGTGCTAAACCATAACCCTTATCAGGGCACACTGAACGAACCCCTTACTCAAAGAAGGCCGAACTAATGCACATGATCGTCTATGCTCCTCCCTTCTCAGAGCATCTTGATCACGATCAAAAATCCACCACCATTCGCATTCCTGCATAAATTAAAAACTAAGAAACATGGGTCAAAACTCCCGCGTCTCCCTCAGGGGCCGAGCCAAGACCCAGGAACGCCACAACACAAAGATGAAACCCAAAGCAAGAAAATAAGAAGGAAAGGGGATGTATGAATGAATGAATGGAACGCTGGGACCCATTGTGGTCTTAGGCTCTTAGGTCTTAGGTCCATAGGTCCATATGCCGTCATGGCGGGACTCAATAATGGATATTATAAAAGCCAAGTAGGTGGAGATGCGAATATATGCATAATAGAAAATGAAAGAGAATCCCTAATAGCAACATGTCTGGGACCGGGAGAAGGTCAAATTTGCCCAGATGACGCTACACGATACCGTAGATCCTGATGACGCTATACGATACCGATGAAACGTAAATTCCTAACAGATGCACGTAAATGTGGATCAACCTGAGTACCTGAGCACAGTTACCATCCATCTAGCATTAAACGTTTAACAGTAGATTACAGGCTTATGTAGTCGATACCACATACACGGGCTCCCAGGAATAAAATCTCCCACGTTAAGACGATTACCGCACACATAGTACGCAACTTCGCAGTGAAGACTACCCGTACAGATTACTCAATTACTGGTAGTCCTAATAAGCCTCGGCGGGACACCTACGACACTACAACACACAGTGACAAAAGAGACTAAGCCACCGAGACCGAGGAGGATCGAGCTTGTCATGAGTTCTCTTTGGGTAGAGTACAAATTCACATCTAGGTTTATTTTGGCGAATGCCTCTTTACACAGACATGACACAAGAGGACAAACATGAACTCTAATATAAATACTAATAGAGCGTAAGCGCCACGCAGCCGACGGAACCCAAAGTTTACCTATATGAATGGAGCAGAAAATTCGAATCCCTACCCGCCCTCAAATCACAACTAGTCCGCCTCCAAACTCAAAGCACATCACCAAACCTGCATAATCCATCAAAAATTCAAAAATTCAAAAATGGAAAATTTTAATTCTCGCCTTCTAACCTCCAGCCCCCGGATTCTCGAATCGTCAAGGCAATACCACACACACAATGTCAGCACAATAACGAAAAACCTAATTTGATGAATGGGTTTTCTAATTGCAGCATACAGAATTCAACCTGCCCAACCACGCACCACAAAGAAAAGACGAACATGATAAATATGAATAAATTACAGTGACGTTGGATACGTGGGAAGGATTCTGCTTATCTTCTCTCTTATATGAAAATACAAGTGATCCAACTAAATATATACATATACACCTTAGCTTCCCTATTCCTAAAAGCCGACTTGAACTCGAGGAATAACAAATAAAAACTTCATTGCTGTAAATAAAGGAGTCATTGAAAAAGTTTGAAACTCCTCTTGAAGCAACTCTTCCACCCTCTCTAGCTCCACTAGCCCTTTTTCACTCAAAGTTCTCTGGAATAAATAAAAGAGAGATAGAGAGAGAATAAAAGTGAACAAAATACAACTCGAGGAGAGAGATAGAGAAGAGAAAATAAAAGAGAGAAAGAGAGAGAGAGAGAGAGAGAGAGAACAACCACCAATGGAAAAAGGGGGCCTTGGGAAGAAAGCGACTAAGCGGCCTAGTGTCTTCTTTCCCCCTCCCCTGCTTCTCCCACCAGGGCAGCCGGGAATAAGAAGGAGGAGAAGAAAGTGACGTGATGCAAAGGGAATTCTAAAACTCTAAATTCTAAGCCAAGACGCCGAGACCGACTGCGAGAACTCTAGTCCAGAAATAAGACAAAATCCCGCACGTTTTGGGTTTTGGCCTCCTCTGGGCATGGGCATAAAGCGATGCATCTCAAGTAAGTTGGGTAGATGCGCCGCATGAAGCAACCCATGTGTGTAACCCGGTGCTAGGGAAAATCAGTATTTTTTGAGTGGAAAATGGGAGCGTGTAGCTCAACCAGTGAGTGCTTGTCGAGTAGACAAGTGACGCGGGTTCGAGTCCGCTGCATGCCAAGTTTTTCACAATACACCAGATTGTTGCCTAGGAGCCAGGAGGGCTAAGTCTCATTGTCACACCAACTCCGGAAGCACAAGTTTACGTATCTAAATTTTAAACCATAACTGTGCTACGTCCAATAACACATAAAACGAAGTGCGGGAATTCTAAAACTCTAAGCCGAGACCGACTGGTATAACTCCAGAAATAAGTAATCACAGACAGAATCAGCACCTCAATAAGCTATAGAACGGCCGTGCCCGTGCCAAGGAATGCGGCTTACGGTATACACCTGAAAATCAGCTATTTTTTAAAGATGGTTGAACTATTCTATGTAAAAAACTTTTTTTCAAAGAAAAGCAAAGTACTAAAGCAAAAAAAAAGCAATATTTCTCATCCACAAAATCGGAAATTAATCGTAAAACAATACAGATCAACATATAGTTGGTTTGGACAACGTGGCGAAATACACTTTAGATCAAAGTAAATGTGAATACAAATAATCTCTTTACTTGCCATTGTTTGTGTGTTAAATTGTATTGCTTTGAATAAAGAGTCATATAAGTAAATACTGATGAAAAGTTCCAACGAAAAGTTGAAGAAGACATAGGCCATTTGCCACAACCGACACCTTGAGTCAAAAATGGTAAAAACTCCAGTAATGGGAGCTGGGAGCAGGGAGGAGCAGGAGCTAGTGAGAGAGGATGTAACGATAAAGAGAGAGAGGTAAAGAGCAAAATAGAGAACTAGAGAGAGAACCAGCGAGAGAGAGAGAGGGAGGTAAAGAGAGAAATAAAGAGAGAGAGAACTAGCGAGAGAATCCAAATACTAACCTAAAATACCAGGTAATTGGACGCAGAAGAGCACACACATAGTAGAGCGCGCCCATCAAAAATTAGCCAAATCCTTTTAAACAAATTGCCTGTGCGCGGGTCGGGGCTTCCTTGTAGAACTAATTAGCCAGCCGGGCAACATGCTTAGGAGCTTAAGTCAACTTAAGTGTTGGAAAACAAGATTTTACAATTTTTCAAGAAGACAAGAAGGCTTCTTTGCATTTGATTTTCAGAATTGCACGTCAATCGTGGACAAATTGGAATAAGAATTTCTTTGTCGACCCAGACGAACGAAAATTAAAAGTACAAAAAGCCAACCAAATGAGCAAAATACCTCCAGCCTCCAGCTTTGAACGAATTTGTCAATTTAGCTCATTATCACATACACTCTTAAATTTAAAGTGAGATACCGGCCGGTTTTTGAAACGCAATCGAGTACACCAACATTCTTATGCGTCATATGTAAATGAGCATAACTTAGCATAAAAAATAGACCCTAATTAGACCTCACTTCGCACATAAAAATACAGTTGTCCACGATGCGTTTCAAAAACCGGCCGGAATTTCACTTTAACAAGACTCCACAACTACTGAGTCCCTAGCACCTAGCACTCTACTCATACAACTGACACAACCTTCCTTGCCACGCCCTATCCCCAAAGTTAACCTAGGAAAACCTAACAAAAACCCACAAGTTGATCTCAAAGCCCAACCCCAACTGTCAAAGAACTCCACTACGTCTGACTACGATATCACGCATCGATATAATATACATGAATACATATATACATTGTATGAATATTCAGGCGCGACAGACGCAAGAAATAAGAACAAAAAGCGAGGCGACGCTCACTTTCCCTTATATATTCAAGCCAACGGTAATAGAATATCAAATGCGCGCAAATGAATAGCAAACAGTGTACACACGGAGGCCAGGTTCACGATATTTGATGATGTAAGTTTTTTTTAAAGCGAAATGCCAGCTCCTTTGGAAAATTTGCATATGATAAGCAACTCCTATGTATCCTATGCTAATTTTGCGCGATAGCCGTGGACGATCGCGCAAAATTATCATAGGATACATAGGATTTGCTTATCATATGCAAATTTTCCAAAGGAGCTGGCATTTCGCTTTAAGAAAAAAATTGACAACATATACATACAAGACTATTTGTTACTTCCCCTCTCAGTCACTCTATATCTCTCTTTCTACTCTCTCTCTCGCTCTACTCTCTCTCTTTCCCTCTCTCCTAATTGGGCTCAGAGAAAGGAAAAAAATGCTCCAATGATTCATTACGCATTCAGAACAGGCAACTTTTTTTTACTCGACATGGCACACACAAGCCGAAGACCACCTTGATCTTCGAGACGTAATTAGGCAATTATGCAAATCGATGACAGCAAATAGTTAAAAGATAAATGATCAGTTACATAATTACGCGGCAACTTCTCAATATTGCACTAATCGGTATGTTAATTCATTCAGAAGTATGTGTACTCGAGCCGTTAGCAATAGTCGATGACAGCAAATAGGATATAGTAAATAAAAGCTCAATTACACTATCTCATTAGCCTTCTCAACAATGCGCTGATCGATAGGCGAATTGACAACTCTTTTCGGATACTAGCAAATGGTACCAAAAATACAACTCCTACTAAACAACCAATAGACAACGGAAGAGTAACCATGCCCAATAGAAACGTGAAGATTAAACATGCCTGGCATCTACCGCAACTTGTACACTAAGTGAAACATAAGTAGATACCTCTATTACAAATCCTCCCTCCCACTTTCTATTAACTAAACATCCCAACTCCATTCCATTTACACCTAGGATTTACGTACACTCTATCTAGTCACTACCTACTATCACCATATAATAAACCATCCAAAAATCAGTTAGTTACGTAACCTACAACCGAGGAACGAAAAAAAACAAACAAAAAAAAAAAAAAAAAAAAAAAAAAAAAAAAAAAAAAAAAAAAAAAAAAAAATAAAAGGGTAAAGTGTAAAAAAAGCAGAAAAAAAATTGAGGAATAACCGCATTTCGCGGGTCTCGGGGGTGGCAGAACCCCAAACGGCAAAATGAGAATCAATCGCCCGGCACACGAGCATACAAACGGGCTAACGGGCAACCATCAACGTAGAACGGGATGAAGGCAATAGTTGTTATTACTTTTTTTTTTGTTCCCTAACTTCCTTTTTTATAGTTTAGCTGTTCTATTATCGTACACAACCGCAACGAGAGAATCTAGAGAGTTTTATATAAATCAACTCATCAATCAACAATAACAATCAAATAAATAGAACGATAAGTAAGTGCTAGAGCCTAGCCTAACACAAGGAAACAACGGGATCATAAAATATAGTGTATATCCTACATCGGACAAGATTCTACAAAAGCCTACACCTAACGACCAAACTTAAAGACCTAACCTAAAGCCTAAAGCCCTTACCTAACGGCTTCAAGTCCAAAATCCAACAGCATCCATATGTTTGTGGGTGTGAGATGAGGCCCAATGGCCCATCACATCTATTTCTATTCTATTTCATTCATCCCTCTCTCTCTTCCTTCCTTCTTTCCGTATTTCCGTCAACACACAAAAGTTCTCACTCTCCCAGCACCCGCGGGCTCAAAGGTTATTGTTTACACAAAATTAACAGAATCGAAATGGGAGGCAGGCATATGGAGGCCCAATTTCCCAGTTCCGGGCAAAAATACGGATTTCATGAGCTATTGATGATGATGAAATTGACACATGCCCAGGTGGCATACTGGATAACAGATACTGGGAACTGCGAATCAGTAACTTTAGACATTTGAAATCCTACAAATCATCGTGTGTGAATTTGTGCACACACAGCGCTGCTTAGCTCGGCGACTATGTTAACCCTTAGACTCCTAGAAGTACGATCTCAAACCATCTACGAATGAAGGGGCTATATGCTATGCGACAGAGTAATGAGCACACTAGTACAAATGCAAAACATTTTAAAGCGGTATAAAAGCCGGTTTTTTGGAACCTAATTTGGAAGCTGTATTAACTGTAGTGCATGCAAATAAATGCGCGATTTGCTAGTCTAATTATATTCATTTGGCCCGCCCCCAAACGCAAACCAACTGATCTCTAATGGGGTCTCGATGTATTGCAAAAATTGCCGATTTTTGCTTCCAAGTATGGCTTTAATTACCGTAGATTGGCACTACACGACAACAACTACAGACCGCCAAAAAATCGTCCCGCGGCGGTAGCCACAGGACTATTTTTTTCGAGCGTGCATAAACTGTGCATTTTCGCCTCGTCTAGTATTATCAATGGTGCATTTTCTAACTTTCAAAGGTGTATGTAAAATTTTACACGAGATGCACTTTTGATACTTGGAAGCAAAATGCGCTGTTTTTGCCATACATCGAGACCCCATAATGCACTACAATTTACATATTAAAACACACTTGACTGCCTTATAATGATGTCAAGTAACTTGTAAACAAATTAAAATTTAATACATATCACATTATACGGCCTCGATGATATCAGCATCGAAAACGGAGGATTATCATAAGTAAAACAATAGTATGAGTAAATCTAGTGCTTGCATGAGAGGGTGGATTAATAAATAGAGATTTATCAACTAAAGACAACAATCCAAATCCAACATTGAATCAGATTTTTGGTGACAAAATAGTCTTTAGAATTTTTATCGGAACAAAACTCAGAATTCCAGCGGTACTCCTACTCACGTCACTTGCTTGTAAATAAAACTCAATAAATTTTCCAACATAAAAGAAAAATTAAAATATACTTCTTATACTACACGAGAAAAGACAAGATCTGTAAGTTGTAAATAAGGATTATTAATACTCACGGTCAATGTTAATATAAAATATAGCAATCACTAACTACCTTATCCTATCCCTATCATCAATAGTTAACGGTTAACCTTAATTCAAGGAGCATATCACCAAATCACCATCAACTAATAAATAAACTCCAACCCACTACCAATACCAGGAACAAAGCCCAATCCCGTGCATTAGAAAATAGTCAAAGAAAAGAACAAAATCTGGAAGTCGGAAGGAAGGAAAATTTGATTTTCACGCCGTAATGGCACAAGAAAGGGGGGGGGGGACTGAAAGACGAGCATTCTCCAATTCACAACCGGAAGAGGTATTCTGATCCAGCCCCCAGTCATCCCTATATGCAGAATGCGGATTTTATTGCAGTCATCAGGGAGAAAAAAAAACAGAAACGAAATGCCTTAATGCCTAAGAAGGAACTGACGCTGGAAGTCATAATTTAACTAATGCACGAGTGTATGGTAGTGGCCGCGAAGCAGAAGCAGCATTTACAAGCAATGTTGTAAAAATCAAAACTATGACAAACTCTGGACGTTTACGTTATACGTATAGATGGCGCAAGCTTGTACACCCTTCTTTTCAAAATACCAATAATCAAACTATAGAGTGCAGCTTCTAAGCTAAACTTCTTTACAGGTTTCTTTAAATACTCATGCAAGAAAATTACTTTGCTTTAAATACTGTATGTACCGCATCGACTAGTCTATTTCTATACCCATCATTACACAATAACAGATTATGGCATTATTATTATTTAAAAAAAACGTCATCTCATAAAATAAGCACAAATGGCAAAAGTATATAAGAGGGTGACATCTCTGATATCTTCAATTTAATCTACAAATCGGCTATATTGAAATTTAATAAGGTAGAGAAACGCAAAGAAACTACAAACAGAAACCAAAGATTTCCATTAATTTCCAAAAAACGTCAATATCCCTAGATCAACCACTTAGTTCCATAACCGTGCTAAACACCACACCACAAAATGGAGATTACATATTACAGATTACAGATGGTCAGCTCTTATAAAAAAGTCCAAATAAGAAAATTGTGAGAAACTAGTACACCAATCACTACTCAAATACACATAATGTTGAAGACCTCTCAACAACAAGGAACAAGTCATAAGCCAACATTGAAACTGTATTTTCACCCTTGAGTAAAGGTGCACGCTCTCGGAGCCTAAAAGATTTATTTATTTAATGTTTAACGCACCAACTATTTAATGTGGAAAGCTCATCTAGTTCAGTTCCATTCTTTGCTCTACTATCTTCCACCACACCAATGCCTATCCGTACTACAGTCTTACTACTGCTACATTACTAGGCATGCACACAAAAATACCCAAACATTCTCCCTTAGTAGAACGAAACCTCTCTCTATCCAAAGAAAACCCAAAAATGAAAACCTAACTGAACATACTCTTCTCTCAGCCGCTATTTAATAGCGCCCTCAAGATGTTGACTGAATATTCAATGAGTAGAATGAGAAACAAATCTAAATTTTAGATTACCTCGTGGCACCGCCGCGGCACGATCCCCGATGCTCCTATCTCCTATCTACATTAACATACGAAAAACATCGAGAAAAAGCCCATCTCTCTTCTGTCTCATAAATAAATCAAAGGCTCTTAGTGGTGCATCTCATGATCGCAAGATGTGAGAGTAAATGAATATTTTAAAGATTTTCACTGTTTTCGTAAGCAAAACGATGCGTCAATCAGCTTCAAATTTCAAATACCAAAATTCATAAGAGGAAAGACGAAAATGGCATTTTTGGGAAGATTAGTAGCCATCTTTGCCCCACCAGCTCATACCATCAACAAATTAAAAATTCCCAATATTAGTGAACATAGTAAGTAAACATCCGGGTTCGTACATGAACGGAAACGGAAGCACGCAACAGCCTTATCACAAAAATATTTCTTTATTCCATTAGTTTATGTCATCAAAGTATTACGACTTACGACAGCGTAAGTGATACTGCGGAAACATCGAGGTTGAAATTATCTATTTTTGAATTTCTGATTCGGTTCCTCCCCAACAAAATACTAATACCAGTGTACAGAGTGCATGTACCAAAACGAACAGGCGCGACAAAAACTCACATAACCGATTAATACGTATATAAGCCATAAGATAGGCGGCACGGGCACGGACACGGAGAGTCAAATCAATCACAACCACACAATCGCCGGTCTGTTTAGTTATAGCTTAGTGATCAGAAGATGTGTATGTGTAGGATTGATATATGTCTCCCTCAAGTATACAAATTCAGAACAGCCTCCATGGAGTTTGTACCAATCCATAGGTGACGCGCACATGATTATACACCGGCCTACCGAAAGAAACATCTCACGCATCACACCCATAACCAAACGAATGTGGACATCCGGGCATCTTCATCTTCTTGTGAGCACATTTGCCATGAACATTACTAACGAGGTGCACACTTACACCAGAGGGAAGGTATGTGAGAAAACGGGAAGAAGGGAATAGGTTACACGGGAAAGAGGGGTTCTGCGTTCTGCTTCTGGGCAGGATATGGATAGGGATCGCAAATATCTACGGTGTGGAGTCCGAGTCCGGACACGTATGCTTGGTTAAAGCTCAACGAATCAAATAGGAGTAATGAAGCGCCCAACCATACATGGAATCTACCGAGCAGGCGGGCGATCCTTAGGCCCAGCCCATGTTTGTTAGAACGGGGGTGGTGGTAATTGAAAATCAAGATTGAAAAACGCGATAGTGGTTGGACGGGGGTGGTAATGGTAGTCAGCAAGTCAGCATTCTCAGAAACCAGACCAGAGCTCAGAGCACACCATCATTTCCGGCGGAAGCGGAGCAAAGTTGCCAAATTGAAATTACAGTAACTCTCAAACAGAATGTTGCCAATGGTCAAGGCAATAAGAGAAAAACCCTGCAACGCAACTTGTGACCAGAACCCATTACATAAATAGAAACTGACGCGGCCTCTTTTGACAGTAAAAAAAATTAAGACAAAAATACAGTGTCAACATCTTCAAGTAAATAACCAAGAACTGAGATGTGAGAACCAACCCCAAGACACAAACTACAGTATTTTTCTTATGCTGCTGCATAGGATTCTTGACCTGTTCAGGTTCAGAGCCAGCTATGAAGATGCTTGTATTACCTTGTATGAAATTAGATGCGCCAAGCAGTATGTTAGGTGAGCACCTCCGGAAGCAATTCGAAATTAATACCGTTAGACAACATGTTAGGTACCGCCTAGCGCGTCTAATTTCATACAAGGCAATAACTCAAACATGATAACAACACAGGTACAGTAAAAGGTCACCTGTTACTTCTTAAATACCCTAATTCCCTTAACGACCTTAACCATCCAATATATATCATTCATGACATCATCTCACAACAACCCCCAATAACCAAGAATCACCACATTCATGAACCATCCAGATCCACCCTTCCTCTCCCCTTTAAAAAAAAAAGAGAATACGTGTGCGGAGGTGAGATTCAAACGATTCCCTGGGGACTCATCAAAAATCCGTTCAGCAAAACGAACGACCATATCTCAAACTCACAATCGCACACCCAGACATAACGGCAATATTTTGCAAGAAAGAAAATCAAAAAACAGATTTCACCTCGGCTTCGGTGCAAAGGAATAACTGACTATTTTTTAGCCAAGTGGAAAAATGTAACAACTAATATTCCTGACATAATGTAAGAGTAATGTAAGAAGATAAAATTAATACCAAAACCAAAGAGACCATGTTACTCAATATTTTGATAAGGATGTGTTCACCGAAAAACAGTAATTAAACACGTACCCTTTGACGTATACCTAAACGTAAAAAACTGCAAAATGCAAGTACAAAAATGTGTATGCGTCGTTATTCAGGTATAGAATTCGAATTCTTTACATCAGTAAACAACTATCTTAGCATAGCTCATAATAATAGGTGCTTATCACAACCCTGAGAAACATGGCGCTTCAGAACAAAAATTTTCACCGACTAACTGTTACTTTTCTTCAAGCTGAAGGGATCCACGAGGATCAGAGAGAGCTAACATTTATGCAGCTAACAAAATATTCATTTGCCAGAAAAATCATCTAAATCCAAATCCAAAGCTTTCTATGCACTATTTTTTTGGCAGACGTCCTAACAAGTACTAAACATAACCTAGGACCATCGAACCGCAAACTCAAATTCTTTATTTTACTTTCAGTCTAACCTCTAATCTACCCACAGATGGACCAATGGACACACATAATTTGAAACCTGGTCCTAAGTCGTAGCGATAAGTAAACCATCACCATCCAACCAATATCATCAGCCTACAAAGCTACAAAAACACAACCACGAAGATTTCCCTCTTAATTGACAAATTAGAGAAGACAAGCAGTCAGAAGCCTAAAGTCGGGAAATCACAAAAACACAGTTGTTAGTCAGAATTCGGACGACGGAGGAGGAGCAGAGGGTGCCCTCGTGCCTTGAAACGGCTTCAGATTGACTGGCCAAGACCACAAATTAATGCAAATCACCGGGAAACACTGCGCCACACTGACGGCACAGAGGCAAAGGGTAAAGGGATCGAGCAGCAGGTACTTCCCCCAAAAACAAACAACATTCGGAAAATAGATGGGGATGCTGACTGGGTAGCTTGGCTAGTAGCCATGTACGCACACTATACCTACACCGTACCTATAGTAGCATAACAAACGGTATCATATGAATGGAAAGAGGAAACCAGAGATATCGGTTATCGGTACCTAGCCGTTGTACCTAACCATGAATAGTGTCAACAATTAAGAATGGCTATCCACCAAAAGTCCATCTTCTAGCAAGCTTTCTATCTTGAGAGTCAACAGTCAACCTAGAATAAGCCAATTGTTGTCTTTTTTGCAAAACTCTAGTTTTCATGAAGTGAGTTTCGAGCGAAATGAAAAGAATTCTTATTAATATTTTAATTAATGAAGAAGGTAAACACGGACAAATAAAAATACAACATTGATAAAAGACAAAAAAAAAGGCGAAAAATAATTGCCTTACAATTAGTGAGGACTTGAAGGAAAATCATAGAAAACAGGAAGAACAGAAAATGCAAAAAACGGACTTACCTCCAACTTCGAGAATGCGTATTTGTGTTTATGACTCCGTCCGTAAGCATCAAAAACCGTATTCACCATAACCTTCTATCACACTACCACTCTTGACTATTATATTGATCACTTCAAAAAAGCAATTCAAAAACGTCTTCGCAAACACAACGGGTCGATCATTTCAATAGAAACAACTCGTATTATTTGCACAACAGATTCTGAGTCACCAAGTAAACAGTTCACTTAAAATAAACATCAAACTTGAATAAATTAAGGATAATCGAATCAAAAAGGGATCAAATTACATAGAGAAGGAACTCACTTTCCACCGAACTGCACGAAGGACCGGCTCCCGGGGAAAAGATCTGAAAACGGGGGAATATAGAGCAGTCATACAGGAATAAATAAAACGATTAAGATATTCATGGACATAGAATTTACGATACTACTTACATTAGTAACTAAAAAATACTATACTACTATACTATACTGGAGAACAAACAAATATACAATCAAAAATCAACAGTTTGAATACCGGAAAAGTTCCTACAAAACAACAAAACAATCACGAAGGCAGATTCAAGAACTAAAGACCTAACAAAACCAAAAATGATATAAAAAAGTCAATATTCAACATATTCATCGAAAACAAAATCCTCAATCTAACCGGCTGTTTCCCATCCAAAGCATCCAGCCATTGCCTTCTATCCTCTTCAGAAAGCGCTTGTAATGTGTAGACATCGGGACGATCCAGGCCGACAACGTCGAAACAAAACCTTAAAAATATTACAAAACTTAAAGCGAAATACTGGCCGGTTCTTGAAACGCATCGATTACACCAGCTTACATCAGCACTCGTATGCAGCTTACGCAAATGAATATAATAAATTAGATCGATCTAAATTAGCATAAATACGCAAGAATGCAGGTGTCCACGATGCGTTTCAAAAGTCGGCCGGTATTTCGCTTTACTGGTACTGCCAAATAAAGGAGTAAAGTATCTTACACTTCTGTTAATTCAAATTGTAATAAATGGTCACAATTTAAGTTCGATTTATGTTGGTAACAAGAAGTGGTAACCGATCAGATCAAACACATGACCTCCGATAGCATAAACCGTGTAATTGAAACATAAGCACACCAGAGAGCTGCCTCATTTAGAATATTTGGTGAGCAATAAATTAATTAAACATTCTACCAACTTCAAAAATAGGTTTAAAAGGGTCTCGGATGGGAGGGAAATACCATACCATTATACCAAGTACGATTAATAATCATAAATTACTAAATTACTAAAACAAAACTTCACCAACCGTTTATCAATGCTATCAGACGCTCGTCGCATACACTCTTTGAGCTTGAATGATATCGACTGTCCCAGGGCCCCTTTCATGTCCTGCAATGTAAAATATATACAGTTTATTTAAAAAAAACAGACATTTACATTTTTTCATAATCGTGGTAGGCGGCCTACCTTCAGAGTCTACTGAAAGAAAACGAAATCAAAATTTACCAAAATCAAGTGGTCACTGAACCGGCCGAAAATAAACAAACACAATAAAAGTATTTCTTAATTCTACTGCTAGTGAAATATTTCATCTAGCTAGGAAACTTTGCCATCATATGTTGATAATGTGATATTGGGCAGCAATGGTTAGGTTCAATCGTTCCAAAAATTATTAACCAACCCACCGCCTTATCCGGAATCATGGTCACCATCCTCGTTTCCTTACTGTACACACAGTAATACTTTGTCCAACCGCGATTCAGAACGTCACGTCCGATTGTTTCTGTAACACACATCACAGTGGGATGAGATCACACACAAAAAAAAACTAATTTAAAACTAGGGTAAAATACTAATGCATTAGGTACACACCAAAAGGCTTCGGACTTCGGAGTCACCCCTTTTCAATCTCAAGTTATTTCAATTAAGTGAACCCACCACACGATACGGGGCTACAACTCCCAACTAAATTGTTTCGGAGCAGAAAGTCTTAACATGTAACTACACGTCGAATAATCTACTAGTAATACTTACCTTAGGGGCTAACCCCGTTAACCCTAAGGAGAAATCAACCAACTGACTTGGCAACTTGGTCTTCTCCTGCATGTACACGTAGCCCTGCTTGATGGTCGAGTTTGTGGGGCGCAAACTCTCAGTCGCTTGATTGTTTCCCTGCAGTATAAGGAAGGATAAGAATAGAAAACCACTATCCAATATCCAGGTCTACTCTGGCCAGCTCTTGGCTTCAGTTCGAGTTCGATTATTTCGCTAACATTACATGGGCGCAACAAAAAGAAATTAACTGTGTACTAGCAGCGTGAAAGTGACCCACCCTGTCACAACCATGTATGTATCAATAAACTATTCACAACCAACAAAAGAGGCAATTAATCTTTATATTTCATTGATAGATTCTTTGGCATTTATCTATTAGAATGAAGCGTATTTTCCTTCTACGTGAATATATAAACAGAACACTTCTATGATGATGTTACACTTGATAAACATGCAGCACGAAACATAACACTTCAACGCATATAATTATGATGCAAAAACGGCATAGTACATCTTTCTAGCGTACTACTTGCTTTGCTTCTAGCTAGAACAATAAATAAAATACTTACGGCTATTTTCGTATGCGTCTGAAGCATTTTTTCCTTCAACACTTCCGTTTCCGCCTGTGTGTTCTTGTAGTTCTCCTTGGTCTACAAATTGGAATAATTGGTACAAAAACAAATTAAACCGCTAAACTGACTGCTGTTTTGACTTAAAGAACAAAATGATAGAGTCCTGCACAATCAGAATATTGTATTAAAAGTTAAAGTAGCAAACCTTCTGAATTTTCAGCTGGATCGTATTCAAGAACGGTTTGAAGTCCTCGTGAATTACATGGCCTGTAATTGCACAAATAAGAAAATCATTATATCTCCCTTTTATTTGAAAGTTGTTAATTCTATACTACAAAACAGAACAATATAATAAATATAAATAGTAAAATAATACCCACCAATATGATAAAACGTCAACCAGGAGTAAACAAACGACGAAAGCGTTTCCACAAATTCAAATTTCATACGCTCTTGCACCGACTGGATTTCAGCAACGTACTGCAAACAGATTCGTCATCAATTTTACACACAAAGTACTCGCTCAACAACTTCTTGGAAACTCGAACATTAATAGATGGTAAGTGAAACATTTCGTTCTACTAGAACAACCACCAAGACTAAACAACAGTCGTGAATTGCATATGGATATTTTCATAAGTTTCGAGATGCTTTTCTTTCTTACTAGAAAAGACCGTGCTATGGTACTCATCCTCTAGACACAGCTACATGAAACTTAGTGAGTCGAGCGATGCAAGAATGCACTACATTAAACTACAAAGTTCGATGCACAGTTCTTGTTTCAACAGAAAGAGTAACGAGGCAAAAATAAAAGGAAACGAAAACTCACATTAAGTGAAGCCTTGCAAAAGTTATGCCTGTGCATATCCAACTGAGCATCCGCTTCCCGGAAGTCATTTTTGCGCACCTGAACTGTTTTTATTATTTTATTAAATTCGCACTTTTTTAGATTAGATGCAATTCGTTCATTTCATTCAGTTCGCACAACATAACCCTAACTCAATGGCTATAGAAAATTCAACCACTATACCATTGTTTTATTATTACTCGCCTCCTCATGCATGTTCTTAGTTTTATAATAGTGTATTGATTTCAGTTTATTTTCTTCGTTACACAGATTTTAGACGAGCGGGAATCGAACACACACCTTTAAAATATCTGTCTACTACTATACTACGCTATCGTCCCTCATAACTAATTACGTCATAATGATTAAATGTTCTTACCGTGCTCAGATGCAAATGCTTCTCAAGGCTCGCATTAAACTTCGCCGACTCCTTTTCATATTTCCTCTTTCCATCGTGGATTGTCTTTCCTATCGCTTCGGTACGGAACCGCCTGTAACATAAACCTTTATATTTATTCATACTTTCGTACATGCTATTTCCTGCAAAACGAACAACTATCAAGGAGAAACACACAGCAGAAACCCAAGTGTTTCAGTGAACTCATTTTACATAACAAAATACCATGCGATGTTGAAACGGCATGAGTCGAAACAACACGCAGCACAGCAATTCCGTTCTTGTCCGTTGAGCAATTTGGCAAGCACTAGTCTATTCAAAATTTCCACAAGAGAGCCAGAGCAGGTCGCAAAGAAGTTTTTCGAACACACAAAATAAATCCGACTAGGAGATCAGGCACAAACGCAAACCACTAGCTCAAGCAAGGCGCAGTAAATGACAAATAATACCTCAATGGTTCCAAATAGTTCGCATCGGCCTGGTTGAGAATGTTCGCCCGCGCCTCTTCCACTCGGTTGATCAACTTTCCAAACTCCTTTAGACTGTTGGCTAAAATGTATAGACGAAATCATCGTTCGCCGATTGGCAATGCATCCACAAAACCACAACTAATGTAACGTGGGTGATTAATTAGCTAAACCACTAATGTCAACAAAAACAAAACAAATAATAAACGGGAAGCAATTAGATTATTATATATGAAGTTATACACAAGAAAATTCAACATCGACTCGACTAGGTTACAATAAAAATCTTCATTTTCAATTCGCTCGAAAGTCACTTTATGACGGTTTTTTGCAAAAAACCGTCGCTCAAGCTTTCCAGTCATACGTAAAGCTCAGCAACATAACCATAGCAAAGATTTTCAAAAAGAAGAGAATACAAATTTAAAGAAAACCAACCAATAACCCTCTCGTCGTCGGTTTGATTCGCTCCAACGGTTTCAATTTTGAAGTCGGTCAGCGATTTAGCAAACGCCTTCTGTGCAATTGAGAGTTCTAAAACAAAGACAACATTTATATACATCAGACCAAAGAACGAAAGAACTAGGCGGCGAAAAAAGTCTGCTATTCTCTACCAAAATTAGCCATACAGAATTCATACCTACAGGGTGGTCCAATAGTTTTAAACCCTGGAATTTCAACCGCCAAAACAATAATATTGACGTAATAAACATGCGGTTCGTTTCAATCAACGCGTTATAATGTTTTGCAGCATAAAACAAATACAGTTTTCAAAATCTCCCTCATATTCTTTCACACAGTGGAACGCAGGTATTTGGCGACACTTCAGCCCATAACTTCGGAAGGACAGTACGGAGTGAGGTCAAATTTGTGTGAGACAAGGTGCAGGCCTTCCCCTCCAAGTGTGACCAGGTGCGAACGTCGGAAGAATTCAGTTCGGACGAATACTATTGCTATTCTGCATGGCTGCAAATCCAGAAAACACGGGCACTAGAACCCGAGTTCGAATCCAGCCACAGCACACACTCAATGCCACCGAGGCGGGGAAAATCGAGGCGAATCCCCCATAGCCTAGCCTGAAGACTTCGAGGGATTTGTCCTTTCGTCTCGTCGTCAAACACTCTGTATAACTCCACAAAACCTCATTGGAAAGATCAAGGATCGACATTTATCTGAAGAAAAATATCCCCTCCACGCATTCCCCCCGCGGATTGAAGAAGCACGACGCTCGAAACCTTCCGCACTTGTTCCATGTACTTGATTGATGTTGTATCTGATTGATTGTATGTGTGAATAAAGTAGTGATATAGAACGGCCCTACACGATCGTCGACTCATGAGATGGCGCTGAGTCATGATTTGAGGTAACGTGTCAACATCGCAATAGTTACGGCACTGCGGAAGTAAAGTGAACATCAAATCGTTTTGTAATCATTTTGACTGTGCACTTCGACGCCGTTAGCCACAAAAACCCGTGAGGTTGTTTCCGTCGACGTCACAGTCGCCCAGCTCACAAGAGCAGCTGGAACTACGATGCTTTTGTCTCCGTTGGCTTTCTGGACCGATTTGCAAACCACATGCCGATTTTGGTGGCTGTAGACCTGCTGGTTCGTGAATAACGCGCGTCTGAAAAAAGGATACCCGAGGCGCGTTCCTCAAGACGAATTTGATCAAGCTGACACGTTCGCTTTCCAACATCATTATTCAGCGAGCAGAAGGGATATCAACGTGGTACTGCGCAAAGCCTTAGAGAACAGTATGCCGAACTTTCACGCAAAATATCACATCATTTCAATGAAAACCCATGAAATTATTCAATTTCGAAAAAAATTCTTCCAGGGTTTAAAACTATTGGATCACCCTGTATGAAAAAAAACGGTACAAAAATACCTCCCGCCCTCGAAGACCACGAAATACCATAGAAGCCTAGAAGCAAACAAGCAAAAATGAAACAAAAACGAAAAAAACTAACTTTTAGTACAGTTAATCAGTTCTCGGCACTGCGCTTCAATATTCTTAATATTCTTGTATGAATCCTCGAGGACAACCTGAAATGGACTGATAATTAAACTAATTAAACGTCTCTACACTATATGCAACTATAGTACTTCCACGGTCGACATAAAAGTGTTCAACAGTTCAGCTCGGCGTGACGAAAGGTAATTTGGTTGTAAATAAGTCGAAGACTCATACTCTACTGGTACAATACACTGTAACATAAACACATAAAAATAGGCATATTCAAGAAAGATAACGATTACATCGGACATCGATGCGACATATAAACTCAGTGCGTTAAACAACAAACATAATATAAAGAAAAACCCCATACCTCATGATCCTTGAGATTCTGCCGGAAAAACGGACTGTCGGATATACAATCCGAAAATTCTAACGCCTTCAAGTGCATCGCTTAGTAGTCGGCGTCGATTGTTTATTAGGAGCCGAATTTTGCAAGTTCTTCTGAAATTAGAATAATAATAAATAATACATATAGCGATGGAGAAGTGCAGACCAACTCTAGCAAAACATATTATATTTACCCCTAGCGTCATAATTTCCCAAAAAAAACGCAAATAAATAAAAATCACAGTTCAGTACTCGCAAATAAAAATAAAGAGTATTACACAAATCTCTAAATCATAACATATACACATAGAGGATCGCCAATTCAAGAAGCTACATACAAATAACGACGAGGTAAAAATGCGCAACAACTTCGATCTCTCTCTAAACAACAACTAAAAAAACTTAGATGTAACATGTTTCAATAGTTGTATTTGTGTTATTTCACGTACCAAGATCGCTCGTTCTTCCTTGTGAAATCTCAAAATTAAAAAAAAACCACGCTTCAACAGAACTCAGGTTTAGGTTTAGGTTCAATCCTCACTCACGGCTTTATTCAAACAGCTAACCCTCTCATATTATGCATACGAAGTATGAGTCAATTTGTCAATTCAAATCACCCAACACATAAACAGAGGGGACAAACAAACAAAACAAACATGGCTTGAAATTGATCAATCTATGGCAAAAGGAAAGAAAGAAGCTACCGTGGTATTATTAGTGCCTACATAATATAAAATATTAATTAAAAACCTGCATACAACTTGTCTATCACCGGAACCCGAAAATCAAAATACCCACTCAACTCAGCAACAAGCCAGCAAGACCTTTAAACTTATGTAGCGAAAATAAACAAATATTTAAAATACAACCCGACAGTCCAAGATAACGCTTCTTACAAATCAGAGGCCATATTCACCACTCCAATTCCCTCGGGGAAATAGTCCCCGGGGACAGAAAATAACAATCTAATGTGAGAGACGCAGAGAAAATAAGGGGAATTCCCCAAGGGAAGTCGAGTGGTGAATATGGCCTCAGAATGTTTAGTAACTCTTCCCTACAGAAGTTCTATCTTCTATTTGACCATCACAAAAAAAGATGTTTACATACTTACACAACTTACATACTACGAAGAAAAGACAAAATATACAAGGAAACGTTTCTGTAGGCGAAATTTCACAGAGAACAAAAGTCAGTTAGTTATCTATCAAGAGATAGAAGTAAAAGAAGATCAATCGATTTTTCTTCTTCTTCTCTCGTTGTGCGGGCATTATGGAGAAGGAGAGAGAAAGAACATAAAAGGTGTCAAATTTCCTTATCTCGTCTGCCTCATCTCTCTTTGTCACTATCTATATGTGTGTATTCTATAACAGTGACAGTGACTCTCTTCTACATTCACACAGATGTGGGGATAGAGAGAGAGAGAGAGAGAGAGAGAAAGAAGAAGAATATTCACGTACAAATGCTTAATTATTATTCCGAATTCCGATTATCTATCCACCAATGCGTAATATCACAACAATGCGAACACTCATCTACTGTATACTGAGCAAGTATGAAGCGTTGTTAAAGCTTAAATAAATAAAAATTCCTACTTCATATGCAAACACATCATAAATGCATAAATTAAATGCTAATTCGAATTCGAGACTGTAATACAAATCAAATGTATAAATATGATAAAGAGATAAAAAAAAGCGCGAATCGTGGGCGTTTGCGCCCTTTTTCAGCTTTCTGTTTTCTGTCACCCAGTGGCAATATTACTGATAAAACATTTACAAAAATTCAAATAAAAAACTCAAGACTCAGAAGTTCGATAAACAAAAACTACCAGAAGTAGAACAAACCAAACAAATACGCTTTCATAAAAATAACACAGCACACAATTCAGACCAACAGGGGCACAGCTCTTACACCCTTCAGACTTCTACTACACCTACTGACTACTGAAATTACTGTAAATTCAGTAAGTTAGTAAATCTAATTGTAAGCCACGACACAAGTAATACAGAAAGAAGGTAAGGTAGATGCAGACAAAAATATATAAAAATGAATAAATAAACTAACCTAATGTCGTATCGTAGGCCGCATGGAACTCCAAAACAGTGAACGCTCTTTATTCCACAAGTTGTCGAATACTGGTTAATAGAAATAGAACAAAATTCCCCCGTGTTAGTGTGCTATCAAAACACAAGTTATACCTGGAAACATGAAAATTAATAAAAAAGGAAATAATATAATAACATATATTCTCCGAAACATCGCGAGATCTATCACAATCCAACCAAGTGGAGCATACACACATTCAGAAACACATAAAAAAAATACGATCTCCAAAAATAATCGACAAATGAAAACTGAAGGGAATCATCATATGAGTAGTATAAAACAACAAAATTACAAGAGCAGTTGTCAAATAAGACCAAATAAATAAATAAAAGTCGAGCATCGTAAACAAATAAAAACAGTCAAGGCATGATTAAAATACATAGTACCTAAATACCTTAATTACCATATTACCAACCAAGAGGAAGATAACCCTACAAGTAAACCCCTAAAGCTCATCTTATCAAATAATCAACTTCAATCAGTCAATCAGTCAATCAGTGAGTCAGGGAGGTCAAAAGTTAAAAGTCAAAGTCCAGTTTCATAAAACGTCAGGATATGATGAAATAGACTCCTACGACTACCCCCTCCCCCAAACTTCACCAAAGAGACAGGGTCGCGCGCATCACTCAATACTACATCATGTATTGAACAAGCCGACAAGTTTGTTTGTCTTTCCTATTGACTCATTGGAAAAAGACCCTTCCATCTGCCTCTCTCTCTCCCTATCTCTCTCGCTCTATGGAAAAGATGACGCTACAGCGTTACCAGGCGGGCACTAAATATTTCATATCGATATGACATCTATTCCGAGCTACAGTTTGTATACTGTATTAAAATACACTAGAATAGTTCATAGTTCCACCACCACGTCCGCCACGCACCCCACATACATGAAAGTAGAAGCCCAATGCAGAGCCAATCAGCGAACAAAAAAAAAACAATGAAAATTCGAAAAGCGCTTTAACGCTGGCAAAAATACCGTGTTTCACGATTCTTAAATATTCATGCCAAATCGTCTGAAACTCTTACAGAGGTTTTCGACTACTCATCCAACCAGTTTTAAACCAGAGGCATATGACCGTGCATAGCGTAAAAAGGCAGTTATTGCGTGATCTTACGCACTTGGTGCACGGGTCGGGTTGCGAGTCGTCTTCGGACCGCCGCCTTTCTATTCGACACTGATTTGCGAATTCTGTGTTGCATATAAGACCTAAACGAAGACAAACACGATACAGGGATTTCTGGTTTATCCCAAGGTTCTACAGTCTGTCTTCTGCCAGTCTGCAGTCTGTGTCTAGGCATAAATCGCTGCGTAAAATCACACACGGAGTGCATGGACTATCCACTCATTGGAACAGACCATCACCGGAATCTAATGACGCTTGCCAAGTTACAAGTTACATATGTCAGCAAAACCCTCATTGATAATACACATACATCTACAACGACATATACCAAGACGACACAACAACAACCCCCGGGTCACCCGTCGGCTGATTCCCACTGTCCACAATTCCGCCTTCTTCTTCATTCTTCTCGACCTTCACTTCAAATATATAGAGGGCAAATGGAAAGTAAACTTATATAACAAAACTGATGACTACTCGTTTACGGTAAATAGATTTCCACACTTCCTTAGTAATATCTGTAATAATGTTAAAATTAACTGTATATTTGGTGAAATCATACGCATTAATAGATGCACCTCAGAACTAACATATTTTAAAGAGAAGGTTAGAGAACTTTATGACAGATTGCTTCATAATAGCTACCCTTCATCCGTTATACTATCAACCATTCGTAAAGGTTTGATACGTTACCCAATTATTGCACAAAAATATAGCACTACACCTAAAGTACTCTGTAATTGGTTAGGTAACCGCCCTGTAGCATCTAGGGACACACCGTCCATGTATAATTCTGTATACCAACTACAAAGTACTACCCTGTATGTCCATTTGGTCTGTTAGGTCACACCACGGATATGGTTCCCGTTAAAATACAAATCTACAAAGTTCTCCCTGGCATACCTGTTAAGTTGTCTAGTGGAAATCATAACGGGGCTAATAGGTACATGCAAAGGTCCCTGAAAAAAAGGGGGGGTTTTTTCTCATGAAACGGGCATTTTGAAGGGTTATCATACTTTGAGATATTAGTAAAAGCCCGCGTTGACTAAGTTAATAGATAAGAGTGGCAAAAATGGATTCGTACAATGACGACCGCGGGGCGTAAGCACGACTAGAACATCTCGTCCTGCTACAAATCAAGGGCAGAAAGCGGGGGAGTGAGAGGATTTGTCCATTTGGAAAAAACAGGTGACTAAATGGTAAACAGAACACAGCCTTCCCGGTCCCGGTCTATTATTAGAAAAATTATTTCCTATTTGTCCATATAACCTTTATTAGTGTATTAGTATATAATGTCTTTTATATGGATCACATAATGTATTCTAGTTGGAGGAGTTGTTTCTAGGGTTGGTTATGTATATCTGAAACAGTATAAATAAATTCTAATAGTTTGGTACTCTTACTTACACTTCAATGTTTAGGTTATTGTTGTATTTGTGCCATGCTTCTACTGAACGAGCGTAGTATACTTGGGCTATGGCCGTTTCCTCTAAACACACCCTACGTAATTTTTGACATTACCTTGTCAAGAGACAATGCATCCTCCCCAGAAAGGAAGAGAAGAAGAGAAAATGAAGGAGGACGACCAAATCGTGAAAAAAAAAGACCAAACCGAAAAAAAAAGAACGCTAAACGTGACCGAAACAAGACACGCGAATGGTCACTGCGGAAGTATGCAAATCTGCACTAAAGAAGCCATCACACACCAATGTCCAAACACCCACCCGAAACAGGAAGAACAAGCAAATGGTGGGAGGGGTAAATGACCACTTCGGTACACCAGCATGCAAATATGTGTCGGACCAAGCGTGCAAGTATAAAAAAACAAAGGGACTCCAACCTCACCAAAACACGCACAAGATACCGGCAAATTGGTCGAGAAAGACGTTGTATAAAATCCGACCAAGGGGGCTAGATAGGAGTTGCCATGCGTAATTGGAGAATCGGAGAGGTCGCTTAAAAGAGTTAATCGAAAAAAAACCGTCAATTAGACCGGACTGATACGTTTGGGCGTTGGATAAAACAACACATCGCGCAACCAAGTCTATATATTTGGTCATTTGCCAACGCCGGGAAAGGTGGTCAAAACCAATCTGGAGATGGATGGTTGATGCGTAATATTTAGCGCAATGTGTTAGTAGGTGGAGCCATGACAATGCCAACTGGTCATATGCAGCCGACCCTGTGAATGAATAAGAATAAAAACGGGTAAAGATGTAAATAGTGTGCAACGGACGCAATCGCGGGGATACCGTAGCTGAAGAACTGAGACGAGGACGGTTGGGATACAACCGTAGAATAATCCGAATACTGACAAGAAGGATGTAACGACAAGGAACACAAAATGAGGCGGATCACTTGCGCAGTCTTCACGAATAACCAAATAAATTCCCGATCGCTGCCCGAAAAAATGCGAAACTGATTAACACTTAAAGCAAAAAGACAAAGTTGAATCGCTGTCAAGAAGCTACACTACTAACAAAAAATCGTAGTGATAAGCAACCAGACCATCAGAACGAGGCAACACTCTCCATCTTGGAAATTAATACAAAGTAGCTGTGTAATAGTAACGACTACGTCAGTTCGGGTACAGCTCAACGGATAAATCCAAGCCTCTATGAGCGGATTATAATTACGAGGGAGCGCTACGTACACTATAAGTGCGGGGCGTGACCGTCCCGAAATACCGATAGGCAGAAAAGTTAACGCCCTGAAGAAATTAGGTTTGGAACATAAGACGTCCAAACATTCCGACTTTACCACTTGAAAGTTCAAAAATTCACAATAATAGAATAATATCAATACATGTGAAACTACTAATCTACCTAGGCAAAACAACCCAAGGTGCCCCAGGTGAGCCGGGACTACACCTCCATCCAAATCAATTACAGGCTGTCTACCATCTACGTCACTGGAGGAGTAAAACTACTTCGCTATAGCAGTCAAGAAATTGAAAGTTCTACAGGTCTGGGGGATGCGCCGCGTTCCCAAGAAAAGCAATGGCAATTATCTGTAAATATCCCTTTATTCCCCCCGGATTGACATGAGTAATATACGGGACAAAGGAAATACCTTCGGGTACAAGTAGGCGTGGGAGTACATGTCAGTCTAGAGTCATAAAGGGGAAAAGGAAATCAGAAATTCAACAAAGTCATTGGTGCTTAGAATCTGGCAGCCCAAAGATATTCATTAAGAAAATCAAGCAGCGGCAATAGATATCACCAAAGCGTCCACGTAAAATTCCCCTATTTTGGCTCAAAAGTGAGCAAAGGAAAAAATATGTAGGCAGTAGAATTTATACCACTCGATATCCACATATTTCGGTACGGAATAGAATTGGAACAGGACCGAAAAGGCACGTAGAGGTCTCTTTCCAAACTCGCATTAGTAAAGGAGCGTAAGGGAAGAAGCCGAGAAATAAATCCTTATCTTTACATAATGTTAACAGAACCATTCATTAACTTTACTCTCTTGACTCTGGTGGATCATGAAGGACTCGGTAATGTGTTACTTGTCATTTGATGTACAACGAGGAGAAAGTCAATACACCAATGGCCGTTGTTGGTGCTAGGTGGTGTTCAAAAAAGACAACGAGAAAGTGTATGGCACGGAAGCACCGGGATTGTTAGTCCATTGCTTGAACTGACGGATCCAATAGGGATTTGACATCTAATACGCAGAGGGGACGAAGAACGATTTGGGTGGTACATATATAACTGTCAGGGTCCTGTTCAGTAAGCTTATATCGGAGCCATATTTGATTTAACCATTTTAATTTGTGTTAATAATAGTCCAATTGTAATATCTATTGTGGCAAGAAAAAAAAAAAAAGAAGAGAAAAAAAAAAGAGGGAGGGAAGGAAGGGGGGGGGGGGGGGGGGAAAAAAAAGAGAAGAAAAGGAGGAAAGGAGAAGGGGAAGGGAACGGGAAACCGAAATTATCAAAATTGCAACTAACTCCAAATCAAGAATGTCATAGTTTGGGAAGTTTTCTTCTTATGTTACTATTCATGGCTCAACAGAGTTTCAAGGGATTCGTAATTCACAATCGCTTCGGCGTCAGAGATGCAAGTAGACCCGGGGGGAATTTCTGAACCAATTCCCAAACTAATAAGGGAGAGGTGCACGGAGCATTAATATAAACTGTGTAATATGATTCTCACAATAAAGAAAAAAGGGTGGGGGGGAAAAAAGGAAGAAGAAAGGAAAAGAGGAGGAGAAAGGGGAAAAAAAGGAAAAGGAGGAAAAAGGGGGGGGGGGGGGATGAGAGGGAGAGGGGTGGGTAGAGAGAGAGAGAAATAGAGAGAGAGAGGACAGGGAGAGAGAAAGATAAAGAAAGAGAAGCACAAGCATATCCCCTTCAAGAGCGATAAAGATATGATAAAGTTATCTATAAATCCGAAACGATGTCATAGGGTGTGTATGGTATGGAATAATAATATAATAAAAACATTGATTGAACGATTTGACAATTATTTACAAAGTGGGAATGAACAATGAACATAATCAGAAATTCACTAATTCACTACAAAGACATGATCCAAAGTGTTATCATACAAAAATAAAAACAATGATTTATGAAAAAAATAAAATAATACCTAAGCCTAAAAGTCCCAGAGCATTAGAAAAAGAATTATGTTTCTTCAGCGAGCGGCGCAACAGCAAAATCAACATTCTCACATTTTCACCCATTTCACCGTAATAATGGTAAAATAGCCAAATAGCATACCATACCCAAGCCAGGGATAAATATTCGTAAACTGTCAATTTAGAATTTAGAATTTTCGGCGCCAGGACAACAGTGCGTGGGTATGAAATGTCGATATGCTAACTGCAAGAAGGACTCGCCTTTCACCATTGGGGCTACATGTTCAGACCACAACGGAAGGAGAGAGTGGGATATACATGGAGCACGACGGAGACCTAGACGATCAAGCAGACGAGGGGACGTGTCAAAGGAAGAGAAGCCGACGTAGAAGACCCGACTAGAGATAGTGTGAGCGTCACTGCCCGGGGGCACGGACGCTGCATGCGGAGATACGATTATGAGATAAAGAAGTAGAGCAAATACTCTCGGCTATCCATCCCCCCTCTAGATGTTCTCTCTAGGATGGATACATCCCAAGATGACACTGAAACCAATGCAAATCCACATGATTATATAGTTTCAGTGCTTAAATTTGGAGAATGTCGAATATCGGTGAAAGGCTTCAGATTCATCTGAATAGTCTCCGGGGATGGTCAAAGCCATTCCCAGACTCCCAGACAGCTGATGCTGAATATTGCATAGATTTAAGTCCAACTTATTTGTCATGAAACCGAATTTGTATTTACTTCAGAAAGTCGAGATGCGTCGTTATTCCAACCTCCAACGGAATGAAAATTAACGTCAACTTTAAGGGGGGATAGATGATGAACTGTAATTTTGACGTAGAATTCGAAGAAACGCACTTATTCAAAAGACATGAGCAAATTCAAACAACTAAACCGTCCGTTGTTTGCCTCTGTCATCATAGTTGACCATAAATGTAATGTAGAAAGCCACGCATATAGAAGTGATATGACTTGGAGCCTCGTTATCGGTGTTCCAGCAAAAGGAAGAAAATAAAAGCATGTCTGTGTGGAAATACGATGACCTCACGCTCACAGAGTCATTTAAAAAATAAGTTCAAAAGACAATACTCCGAGACCAGAGATCCAACCTCCAACCACATGAAAGCAGCAAATACTGCTAAATTGGCTTAGACAAAGTCGAACCACTCTCAAAAAAAAACAGTACTGAAGCAGCAACTAGCAACTAACACAGTGTCAAAGAAAAGACACCAACGGAAACAAGCGTTGATAAAACCAACATGACTTCAATCCTATATTTTAGTTACTCAGTTTGCATTCAAAGCAATTCACACTCACAATCACGCCCGTTTCCGGTTAAGGTCATCATAAAAAAATAAAATAGAGGTCTGAAAATTTACTCACCACTAGATTCTTCCCAGGAGGAAATATATTCTCTAGGGTGACAAAATATTTGAAAATGAGAGCCAAGAGCCACAGTGAACAACACACTATTTTCACCTCTGAGGTCATATGCACCACTCAATTCCCCATGGGGAATTCCCCCGTCTTTTTCTCTGCGTGTCTCACATTAGAATGTTATTTACTGTCCCCAGGGAATATTTCCCCGAGGGAAAGGGAATGGTGAATATTGAATATGGCCTCGGGATAATAGAAATCAAAATGATAAGAAAATAAAACCTCAACCACTGGACGACTTCCTCCCTTCCCTAGCGTAGACAAATGACAACGTCCCAGAAAATCCTGCAAATTCAAATCATTCAATCGATATTCGGTATTCTCATATTCTCCGGAGAACACCATAAAAAAACGAACAAAAAATTAAATGAGCTGTTTCTGTTTATTTTGACTACATCAAAAGGAGAAAAAGGTGAATGGACAATAGACAGAAATTGAGCAGGCAGGAAGAACTTGAAGAACATCCCAACAAAACAATGATTTGCAAACCGAGACGAGAATCTTTACTAAACCTTGGCAAAAGAGAAAAGGTGACAGAGAAACTGTTGAATAGTGAATTACAATTACAGGGATACTTCTTCGCAGTTGTGTGAAAATAATAATTTAGTCCAGCATATGAACAAACAAACGATTAAACGAAACAGGACACATAAATTGAACCCCGAAAGCCTTTACATAAAATGCAAGCTGGAAACGTAAACACCCCACAAGTGTCAAAAGTAAAAGGATGACAATTGTTATTGGTCGTTGTTGTTGATGTACGCAATAGAAGGAAGGAAGAGAACGCCTTCAGGGCCGAGGACGATTCAGAGCAAGACAGAATGACGTGGTCCTCGACACTACTCAAGCGAAAACTTTTTAGTTTTCACTTAGAAAGAAAATAGCAGTGTAAAGAACGAACAATACACTTTACTTCTGTATTTGAAATGCAAGATGCACTTAACGTGCTGTTTGATAAAGTATGCAGTAGCCTCCACGCAGGCGAAGACAGGGTGAAGTCTGCCTATGTTGCGAATACAAACTACAAAGAAGTCATGTCCATTTTGTTGCACAACAAAATCGTTAATACATCGCCGTTATCGTTGCAAGAAAATAAGTTTTGCGAAACCCCTACATTTCTAGACTGCGCCTCCCCCTCACATCATAGCACCCAGGATATCGTAGGTCTAAGAATCCACAAAACAATAAACAATAACGAAATAATAATAATAAAAGAAGCTGGCGTTCAAAACACCGACGAGAGCGATATCGCGCACAAATCAAAAATCACGTCAATATTGTGTAGATCTACTGTAATATACACTATTCTACAGAATGGCTACGGTATGCAGAGCGCGAAACCCGCGGTCACCTGTTGCTCGCAAATTAGAGAACTCGTAAAATAAAAAAAATATGATATGCACATATTATATCAAGTTTGATTAAAGAATTAATGCACATTAAAGTATCGAACATAAACATTTTAATTTCTAGATAAAGAAAATAGTTTTTGTTCTTTCTAGATGAGGAAAAAGACGAAGAAAAAAAAATAAGTCTCAACCAGTAACTATTCTGAATTGTTTTTGATTTTCCTGAAAATTGCCCGTCATGAGTGCGTGTAAAATCGGAAATGAGCGTTCTGAGAGAGTGCTCTATTTTCTATTTTTTTTTCCTGAATACCACATCCAACTCCTTGTTTGAAACATAAGAAAAACAACAGGGCGAAATAGTAAAAGAAAGCAAAACATATGTAAGTCGAAGTATGGTATATTCTAGTTATATATAAGTCTAGTGTATTAGGTAAATTTAACCTCTAAGGTTATCAAAAAAAAACGTAAACGAGCATAGCCCATCATAGAGAGTGCTCGGCTTTCAAGCTTTCAATAGTCAGGGACTTTTAGGTTTAGTTATTATTTTATTTTTATTTAATATTCTTAGATTTACATTTTTAGTAAGTAAACAAAGTGGAAAAAGAGGAACCCTCTCAGCTAACATGAAACATTATCATCATCATCATTAATTATGATAATTAATTTATATATTCAGTGACTGAGTTGACGTTGACAGCCAACAATGGAGGCAGAACCTACATAAGTAGTCAGGCTGACGAGCATCCATATCTAGGCTTATAGTGTAAAGAGTAGAGCTAATAGTCACTATATTAACTTAAGATACGGTAGTTTTTTCAACTACTTTACAATAAATATTAAAGTAAGGTAACTTACGGTGAGCAGGTCAGATGGATATTTGGGCTAGGGTAAACGGTAATTAGTAAGTTACAGTAGAATCGTGGTGTAGCTTACTGTATAAGGGTAAGACACAAGCCCACGTGGAATCCCAAATTTTTCAGACACGACTTACAACGCTAACTATGTAATGAGTGAGAAAAGCATATACAAATTTGAAACAGTGAACATTGTAAACATCTAAGAAGACATTTTTGTTCCGGATTCTACAACACAAAGAAATAAGGCAATTATGATATTCTAAAAGCAAGGCACATATTCTGTAGTTTGAAGTCTATAGTTTGTAGCTTGAATCCGAATTTAATAGAAGGCGCAGGTAGTTGTTATGTAATACGAGGAGTCTTGCGACCCATCGAATAGCGTCGGGAGCGGTCACCACTAACGCCGCACGCGATCGATTCTGAACACCGCCGCGGCGATTCTCCAGGAGCGCGACGTCGCGGCGGGCCCTCTGCTACAACCATTGTCGAACAAAACAGATTCAAACGTAGAGGCTGTAGAGGTTCCACGACGTCAAAATGGGAGATTCGTAGTTTGTAGCTAACAAATTCATATTTTTCAGAAACAGTTCAGTACCAAAAACTCAGCAGTACTGCAACAATACAATAGTTTTCAGCTTCGTCCCAAAAGGCTTTATTGTACAAAACACATCTCAAACCGAGAGAATATAGTTGATCAAGTTTTGGTTCTTATCTAGTTATCGATTGATAACACTTGGCGCAGGGCTACCGCTACGGTACAAAAATGGTAGATTGATTATAGCATAGCCACCGAAAGTACAGTAATATATGGCACTTTCCGGATGTTATATATGCATGTGTATATTGATAGAATAGTCAGAAAGTAGTACAAAAAAATGGTGGTCTTGTTGTTATTGATTAGCATCGATTTATTAAACTTTCGCCTCTCCACTCGGGTCTGTGGTCTTTTGGTTTGTGCTCTAAAATAACATTTGTTAACAATAAATTTTAATAAAGAGAGAGAGAGATGAAGAGAGAAATAAAGACATTTTAGATATAGAAATGGAGGAAACAGGCTAGATTAAAATTTTTGTATTCACGATGGTCGAGAGTACAGATTGACTATATTATATCAAGAAGCTTACCGTAGGCTACAAATGCTACTCGCAACGACAGGCTACAAACTACAACTCACGTCTGCAGGCGCTGCTTCGACATTAGTAGCAGTGTTATTATTGTTAATATCAATTCCATTCATGATTCTATTGTAAGAGGGATGCTCTCTCTCGGGAAGCAGCAGGTTTCCCATTGGCTAAAAAAAAACAGCTTAAAGTGACACGCTTCCGGGTTGCTTACTTGTGTTTATCTGCGGTGCATATATTCAAGCGTGAAGTGGGGGTAAGTACGGGTTTGTAGTAGGATACTACGAAGTACGGGCCCGACGAAAACGGTACTCGGTGATTATCTGTGCGAAAACCAACTCGCTCACCTGCGATCGACTCCCCAACGACTGAGGCCATATTCACCACTCAATTCCCCATGGGGAATTCCCCGTCTTTTTTCTGCGTGTCTCACATTAGAATACTATATTCTGTCCCCAGGGAATATTTACCCAAGGGAATCGGAGTGGTGAATATCGCCTCTGGATTGAGAGTCGGTGGCCTACTATGAATAGTTTATTGTAAAAAATCCTTAAACCCGACCTCTCCCTTCATTCTCAAACGCCTTGCGTTATAAGCAATCGTCAGTGGGATGAGCAATGGACCAATCAGCGCAATGATCCTTAAACGTTCACACCTAATAGCTTTTGAAAAGAGTACCACATGTTTGAAGGGTAGTAAACCTCTAATGCCACAAAATGCAGGCAATACATCCTCTCTGCGCCTAGCTGCTAATACGATGTCACAATATGCAATTTGCACGTCGGCTTAGTTTTGACGTCATAGATTCTGAAGCAGAAGCGCGATCCACAATCTGTCTCTGATGCACGCTTTTGACAATGACAAGATTTGCAGATAACACACTATGTGGCACTGGGGCTAGGAATATGCGTGCCCACCCTACAGGCATACTACACTACAGTATGTATGTGTCTTCATACTATGTAATGTATACTTCGTAAGTGAATAGATACGTACCATCCAAACGCGTGCATAGATCCAGGGAATACGTAGGGTCCCACACTTGGAGGCACTGTGGTGTTGATGAGTGTCATCACGAGCACAATCTAAATCACTTTATATAAATTAATTAGTTAAAGTGAAAAACCGGCTGGTTTTTGAAACGCATCGTGGACAATTGAATTCTTATATATTTATTCTAAGTTGCCCGAATTTGCTCGAATATTTATTCTAATATATGCTCCTTTGCATAAGCTGCATAAGAACGCTAGTGTACTCGATGTGCTCCAAAAAGTGCCGGTATTTTGCTTTAAAGGGATCGGCTCACCTCAAATCGTGTCTGTTTTTTCTGTTTCTTTATTTTCTATAAGGGATAATAAAAATTTGGAATACAAAAAGTAGTGTTCAATTTCAATACTCACGAAGATATTAGGTGATAAAGTGGTGGATCGATCGGCCCGAAATGAAAAAGTGTTAATTGTCCCATACAAACAAGGCAGGACAATTACACTTTTTCATTTCGGGCCGATCGATCCACCACTTTATCACCTAATATCTTCGTGAGTATTGAAATTGAACACTTCTTTTTGTATTCCAAATTTTTATTATCCCTTATAGAAAATAAAGAAACAAAAAAAAACAGGCACAATTTAAGGTGAGCCGATCCCTTTAATATAATTGTGCTTACGTGGGTTCACCCCGACTAAATGTCACTATACGCCCCAACCTTTGTGCAACTCAGAGCCCTTAGGTTCAATACAGTCTTTCATGGGGCCTTTACTGCTTCATTTCTAAGATTCTACTAGTTCCGAAAGATAAGCCTTAGACTTTTAAAATAATATTTATCTCTTTATGATAAGACTTTTATATGATAAAATAATTTTCACCGTTCCCAGAAGTGGAGAGATTATACAGAAACAGAAGAGAAAGTAGTATCCCTGGCGTCCGATATACTTTCCGACGGTGTTGTTCGGAGGGCCAAACATTTCATTGATGTCGGCTTTCAAATTTCGCCAACCTTCAAAGAAATAAGTAAATTACGATGAAACAAATAATTTATTCAAGGGTGACTTAATAAAGGTTTTGCAAGGCTTATGACTTGTTCCGCAGATGATAAAGGAACAAATAGTAAGGAAAAACAATAAGCATACTTCTTTAAAGCGAAATACCGGCTGGTTTTTGAAACACATCGAGTACACCAGCATTGCTATGCAGCTTATACAAATGAACGTAAATAATCGAGCTAAATTCGAGCAAATTTGCAAATACGTAAGAATGCAGCTGTCCACGCTACGCGACCATTATTTCGCTTTAAGAAAAACAGAAAAAAACCTTACCATATATGTGTGCTATACCAAGAAATTCACAAGTCGCCCCAACTGTCAGCCCCAGATTTGGACCAAATTCGTCCAGTAACACGAACCAATAACGACCAGCCTGAATAACTGAGTACAGTAATATACATTATAGTTTCTTCTCTCTCTCTCTCTCTCGCTCGCTCGCTCTCTTTATCACTGCCTCTTTCTGAAGCGTTGTACTACAGTACTACCTTTGGTCTATTCGTTGCACTAACACGTCGTTATCTATCTTTTTAAGATGAAAGAGCAATGAAAATCTGCCGTTTTCCTAATATATTTTCTCCTCCATTTTTTCTGAACTTCCTAAAAATGAAAATCCTAAAATATGAAAAGTGAAATCCCTAACCTTGGTCGTCATTGATTGTGCCATTAGCCACAGAACACAGCAAACTACAGGAGTGGCGATCAGAGGTCCTTTATTGCAGAACAACTTTGGGAAAGCGTCTCCCAACGAGGAGGATACCATGCCCGCGACACCTAGGTATACATGTACATGTTCATGTGAGTGAAAAACACAAACTACGTTATTCTGTATGTATGTCTGTATGTGTAAGTATGTTACACATACAGAAATAAGTGTATGAGTGTATATCTTTCTTTTCCCTCTCTCTGTTTCTCTCTCTCTCTCTTTCCTCATTTTTCAAGAATCGCTCACCAAGTTGCGAGCTGATTCCCAGCAGGAAAAGCATAATGAAGAAAATTAGAGTGAAAAGCCATGCTGCTGGAAGTTGCGCGGTCGCCTCAGGATAGGTGATAAATGCCAACGATGTACCTAAAATCATTCATCTCACCATCAAAATTATCTATCAAATTATGCGTTCACGACTTGTTTCGCCCAGCCTGCTCAAAGGGTGGGGAGCGACCTTCCCTACGGAGTTAGGTATGCCCCAATTTCCAAAAGTATGAACGACTATCCCAGGTTGAGTATCTGAATTAGCTTACCTCCTGCTCCCTCGTCCACAATTTCCTTCACAGTTCTTCCTTGTTGCTGTGCCAAACTTCCGAGGACAGCAAACACCGAAAGACCGCCAAAGAACGACATGAAGGAATCGGCAAAACATACGATGATGGCGTCCTAAACACAAACAGCGTGCACTAGTTCACAAACCAAATAATTGCCGAAACCACAGAAAAACCGTCGTTGGCCCATCACCAAATGGTCTTAACCGAGAAATCCATCTGGTGACTGATTCGTGACTGGACAGTGACCATTTGGTTACCATCCGGTGACGGTTTTCGATAAAACTTGGTCACGAATTGGTCAAAGTCCAAGTTTGCATAGGATACATACAATACTGTTTTATGAAGTCAACCAACCCTAAAGCAATTATGACTTCTATCCGAATACGAGGCGAATGTTAGCAGACCACCCATACCAATGGAGAGACTGAAGCAGCACTGCGAGAGTGCGTTGGCCCAGGTCTGTAATGATGAGACAATTAGAGAGCGCGAGAGGGCTTGGCCCAGGTCTGCAATGATTAGGAAATTAGGCAATTAGAGAGCGCGAAAGTGCTGTCCATGTTCGCCTTTCCATGTTGGTGCATGCCAAACACGCATCGATTTATGAATAAAATGTAACCTCAAAGTAAAATGGAAATACGATTTCAATTAGTGCCCTACCTTTGCCGATAAAATGAATTCAAATCGCGGTTCGAATAAATAATAGCGAATGCCATCTTCGGCACCGTCAAGCGTGATTCCGCGCACGAATAGCACACCTGGAAAATAAATAAAAATACATAAATGATTGTAATGAAATATTAAAAAAATATAAATAATAAGGTATTTGTTATTCTGATACTTTTTGCCTAAAGCCGAACAGATGCCTAGGATTCCCAGATCCCCCAGTTACAAATTTCCAGCCTGCATCAATCAGCGTCAAAGTCAAAGGGATTCGTTTCAGTAACCTAACCAGTCAATAAATCAATAAGTCCCCTACTGAAAATCAATCAATATGACAATATTTTGTTATCAATAATAATAATCAAAGCAATCCCCCAAAAAATCGACAACCTACCAATCAGGAGGTACGGTACCGTCGCGGTAACATAGGAGATGTATCCCATAATCTTGACTCCAAACATCATACTCAGAATGGTAAGTACCCAAACGATGATTAGACAAAAGAAAATCGGCCACACCATTGCATTGTCATCGTCGGCAAAACCACCATTTTGCTGGAGAATCTCGTTTCTGAAAAGCACCAAGTGCCTTTATGTGCTAGTGCCCTTCGGTGCGTTTCCGTCATATAACGGCCCATGAATGTCCAGAATACTTTTAAAAACCACTTGCCCTACCGCCTAAGAAGTCAACCCCTCTTCCTTGCCGTGTCAGTGTCTTTCTGCCGAGAATTTCTCAACGAACCACGCTTTACAAAGTCGAGGGCAATGAAGAAAAAACGCACTCAAAGAATTCTGTTCCCGAGTTCACCGCTGTCACATTCTTCAAACTAAACGTTGGCAAGTGACACGCTCCATTATAGAAGATTGTCATAGCTCCATCGGTGTCTTCGATACATTTCTTGTTGTCCACACGAGACACACATTCTGGAAAGTTACGTATACAAAGCGTGGTGGCAGGAAGCGATAGAAAGAGAGAGAGAGAGAGAGAGAGAGAGAGAGAGAGAGAGAAAGAGGTGGATAGAAAGAAAGAAAGAGACACAGTGAGAGCCGGATAGACAGTATCAGATAGTGAGGAGAGAGATAGAGAAAAAGAGAGAAATAGAGGACCAAAAGAGATGGAAAAGATGAAGAGAAAGGGAGCACCTAGTTGATCTACCGTATCCACACATACTTTAGAGAGAGTCAGAGAGAGAGAGAGAGAGAAAATTATGATAAACCCACTCGCTGTGTTCCACGCGTTTCCACAATGTGTCCACTTGTAGTCGCCTTCAATTGCAAATGTAATTGTCTTGTAAATATACAAGACCACCCAAGCGACAATCGTGTTATAATAGACAGCCACCAGTCCAGAAGATACAATCATGCACAAGCCGATTCCTGAAATTTTGGAGATGAGTGCAAAAATCAGTGCAAAAGTGCAAAAATCAGTAAAGTGCAAAGTGCAAGAGTGCAAAAATCAGTAAAGGCCTGCATAATGATTTATTGATCGACTGTTAAAGCCCACCAGTGTGGTCACAACATACGGTGTTCAGTACATACTCGAATCGCTTACTACGTGTACTGTAGCCTCCAGAAAAAAACTGCTCACGGTATTTACTTTATTGTTTCACAGTACCGAAGGCCTATAACTACTGAAGAGCACCATCGGATATAACTACTGTAACGCATCATCGGATAAACTGCTGTAGCGCGTCATCGGATATAATAAGAAGGGACAAAATCGTTAATGTGGAATGAATACCTTGAAGAATGGGCGCATACTTTCGGAACCCAATCGGCGCACCGTTGGCTACGTACTGGCCGACAAGGAACTCAAGATAGAGTCCAGGAAGACCAAAGAATAGCGAGCAGCAGATATAAGGGACAAGGAAGGCACCTGGAACATTTTAGTGGAAATTTAAAGCTTTCATTCAATCGATGAATCATGGAGTTTCCGAAGTAAGCCTAAGCCTAAGTATCTATACATAGTGTAAGGTGTGGATGGACTGGACTTATTCTTCAATGATTTGTGTGCCAGTTCCCTTCTGTCGTCATATACACTTTGCTCAGGTGATCGGTGAAAAAATAAGCCTAATACAAGCAACGAAACACTTTTTGAACCCGTTGACTGCGCATTTACCCAAAGCGCAAATAATATTCATCTATAAAATACTTAGTAAACTTACTTCCTCCATTTTCAAAGGCCAATTTCGGAAATCTCCAAATATTTCCGAGTCCCACAGCGAATCCGACACACATGAGCACCACTTGGAATTGGTTGCCCCATTTCTGGCGTTCTGAAGATGAACTTGTAGTTGTACACTGACCACGAAAAGCATAAGGTCCCACTGTTGCTGCGCAAGAAACATAGCATGCCGGGAGAGACTAAGAGTGCGCGTGGTCGCAGTACAGTAATGCGCCACATGTGCGCCACGCAAGTGCCAATATTGGGAAGCATTTCACTCCAGGCAGACCCGCCAAACCGCTTTGCGCAGCACGTGCGCTGCGGAATACAAGACTACATAGTAAAAAGGAAATAATGCCACCATAATTACTGTTGTTACCAACCTTGTGTGTTCATAGTTGACGTCTCCCCAGTTGTCGGTTTGCCCTCAGCTCCCTAAATATTCAAACTTTATAAAATTGCTCCCACATCTACTGTAGCACATCATCGGATATAATAAAAAGCGAGAAAATAGTTAATGTGAAATGAAAAATGAGCGCATACTTTCGGAAAAGAATCGCGCACCATTGGCTACGCATTGGCCCACAGGAAACTCGAAATAGAGACCCGGAAGACCAAAGAACAGCGAGCAGAAGATATAGGGGAAAACATTCAAACTTTTTAAACGTTGTTCCTACAAAATCACAGGAAGCCTTTCTGCACGGTGATCCCAATGTATGCAACCTCGCCGGTAGCACACCGAACAGAATAAAGAAACCAACTTACCTTTTCCGCAGAAGGGCTTGCATTTGCCCCATCGTTATTAGTTTCCTTTTCCTTCGAACCAGTTTCCTTGGAGCCAGATGGTGCAGGCGCATCCTTTGGGGCTTCAGATTCAGCCATGGTGAGCCAGTTGTTGGCCAACGATTTCTTGGAGAAAAGCTTCTTTCACCGCAGCACCTCCAATTCGATCAACAATAAGCTGCGCATCGTAGCTCCATCTATAAGATGAGCTCAGTCATATGCTAATTAGGCACGTGCGCACCTTGATCGACATGCTAATTAGCGTCAAAATGTAGGCGTAATGGGAAAGGAAAGATACGTTTCGGAAGAAATATACATCCTTCATTCCCTTACAAACAGATTGAGCTTCTCGCTTTTGGTGACTCTCAGGTTATAATGCTATTTTCTTTCCGCAGGGAATACTTTCCCGAATAGTGGGGAATTCCGGGGCTAATTGCAAAATACTGGGGCAGAAAAGGATGAGGACCATCATGCTTAAATTGGGTCCGAATACATTGTAGTATTATGTCCGTACAGTCCACCATCATGGACTCGAGTACCGTGCGTACTGCATTTGGGTAGGTCCTGCAGTATTGGCCTACACCAAAACCGCCTAGATTTAACATAAGCCTGGCAAGCCAGGTACCGGAAAGGGTAAGCTTTATAAATATTGCCCTAAAGTAATGTGTACATTATTCTGCAACGACACGAATTGTGGGTCTTTTTTAGGTAAGCAATACTTACTGTAGTTCAAGGATTTTAGTACTTATTAATATAAATGCATATACATAATGCACAAATAAATATGCACAAATAAAGTATAACAACGACATACAACGACTGCAAAGTGATGAATAATGCTGATGAAGGACCAAAATGATAAAGAACTTTATAAAAAAAAATATTTCAAAAACACAAAACCCAGCACATTACATGATAAAATACATGTTAAATTAATCAACAATACGATCTAATTCGCTCAATTGTATAAAATAGAATGACAGCTAACAATAAGAGTACCCCGAAAATAACCCGTTTCCTATATAGGCCACTAAATACGACGAGAGTAATGCCCAAAAGTAAATACCGTGCCCCAAGTTTGAATTTCAATAGATTTTCGAGTTTCGTGTTCAATTTCAATAAATTTTCGAGTTTGAGTTACGAGTTCAAGTATGAGTTCATCTTGTATAAGAATTATCTGTAAGAAAATGTGCTAAGGGAATATATAGGTGTAGGTATATTTTTGCTCAACATCTCCATTAGCTTTCATCTGTTACTTCTGTTGTTCGACTGGAACTCTGAAATTATAAAAAAAATATACATTTCTATAGCAGCACGCTGTGTTTGAAACTGTTCTAAATAAAATCCTTTCTCTTCATGAGCTGAGTCTGACATTACTAGGTTGGTGCGCGGAAAACAACACTCTCTGGCTCAACCACTTCCAGATTAGGAAGTTGCGGAGCGACTTCGCCCTATGTTCGCCAAGGTCTCAAAACAGCTCGAAACAGCGAGAAACTGGCGTTTCTTTCGCGCGAACAACCAAAATGTCCCATTGTCGTTATTCTTTTCTTCTTATTTAAAGCGGTATAACGGCCGGTTTTTGAAACTTTTTTGGTCAATTGCATTCAGTATGTTCAATGCTAATGAATTTAATTAGACTCGCGCAGTATCGCGCAGTGATTTGCGTACACTCCATGGAAATACAGCGTCCAGCATACGTTTCAAAAAGAGGATGTTATATCGCTCTAATACTTATAAGCATACCCGCATTCGTTCTCGGCGTTCGCTCATTATTCTGTCGTATGATGGGTGTCCGCGCTCAGGAAGGAAGAGATCGGAAAGGGGCTGAAAAGGTATTGATTTTTCAATTATTAGATTTGTCAATTGATGGATTGCTTGCTGTTTGATTGATTATCCAAAGCTTGTTTGTTTGTTTGGTGGTTTGGTTATTTATTGATCTATAATGGGGTTTCCAAGTATGGTGAAAATTTACAGTATTTTGGAACCCCACGAGAATATTTTTTTAATTTTTTTTTGTGCAGAAATATGTTAGTATTGACAGAATCACACCGAATTTTTGGGATACTTGGAAACCCCATAAGAGTTTTTGTAAAATTGCACACCTGTCCATTCTTTCTCAATCTTCTCGCATTGTACACAATGGTTAAGGGGATCAGCAAGGGTCCGAGTAGCCCAACCACCCTGAATATTTAAAGGTTACTTTCTAGAACTGTTAATTCTTAAAGCGGCATAGCAGCCCATTTTTAAACGTATCTTAGGCGCTGTATTCCCATGCAATGTGTGCAAATAACCGGGCGATACTATGTATTTATCTTATAGAAAAAAAGAAGGAAACATTTCTTTTACATTTTAAAGCGAAATACCGGCCGGTTTTTGAAACGCGTCGAGCATGCCAGCATTCTTATGCAATGAAGAACATAAATTTGAATAAAAAAATCGAGCTAAATTCGAGCAACTTAGCATAAGAATTCAATGTCCACGATGCGTTTCAAAAACCGGCCGGTAATTCGCTTTATTATTAGTACCCACCATCCAGCATAGTGTACGTGCATTGGGAATTCATACGCGCCAATTTTTGGAACGCTCAACATTCCAAAAACACTGAGCACAAGGACGACCTGAATTCATAAAGAGATTGTTCTACGCATAAAGAAGAATTTGGTCAAGCAGTATGACACGTGGTTTGTAAAAGTAGATCGGATAATTGCATTCCCATGATGTGCCAGAATATCCAAAATACGCTTCACAAACCAGGTTCCATACCGCTCTAAGGAATAGTTAAAACCCCACCGTTCCAAGTAACGGCGAGACGACCGCAAAGCAGAAAAAGAAGAAATGGCCTTGTTTTCCGATAAACTTTGTGCACGTATTTCTCGGTCGTCCAAACATTATTTCCACATCGGCTCGAAGGTTGCGCCAGCCTGAGAGATAAAAATAAAGGTTAAAGTGGTATGACAGACGGTTTTTGAGCTAACGTTGGACGGCTACATTGTATTCGCACTATGTTCAATTCTGCGTGCCCTTCATTTGCATATAATGCGCTTGTTCAACATCCGCTTCAAAGAACCTGTGTTATGTCTTTTCAAAGACGGAACTGACAAGTTCAGTTAGTTTCTTGTAGCTCAAGTAAAACTACATACCGTAGACATGACATATGCCTAGAAATTCGCATGTGGCAGCAGTCGTAAGTCCTAACACTGCACCATAATTGTCCAGAAAAACGAACCAATATCGACCGCTCTAGAAATGTCACATAAAATATCCATCAATCTAATAAAATCTAATATCCTTGTTTACCTTACATATTTAAAGCGAAATACCGGCCGGTTTTTGAAACGCATCATGGATTATTGATTTCTTACGTAGTTATGTTAATTTGCTCGAATTTAGCTCGATTTTTTATTCTAATTTATGTTCATTTGCAAGTAGTTACAGCACCTCGAAGGTTACTTATGTGCCGCTCTAACCCGCGAATATCGTCAGGCGTGCGAATAAAATAATACTTAGCCCCAGACGTATCTTTTTGTCCGAAATAAATCAATAAATTAAGCCTTACTTTTGTGGCCATCACTTGTGCTATGACCCATAGGACAAGACATACTAATGGCGTAGCCACAAAATGTCCCTTATAACAGAATAAATTGGGATAGCAGTCCGATAGAGACGTGGAGACCATACCAGCAGCGCCTAAATGCGTAATATTTAAATATGTCTCATGTAACCTTTGTGTTCCACAGTATTATATGGTAAACGGTTACAAAGCAACAAACGTCGATATATTTACTCGCAGCGATGTAACTCCAAGACGATACCAAAAATATCGGATGGAACGGAAATAGGAGCGTCTAAACCCACAACGAGAAACATAGCAAAAGATAGGTATTTTTGTAAAGGTTTTGAAATTATAAATTATACGTTTCCTCACCAATTTGTGAACTAATCCCCAGCAGGAATAACATGAAAAAGAAGATCAGCGTGAATAACCAAGGTGCTGGCATGCGGGCCGTGGCTTCAGGATAAGTGACGAATGCCAGAGAAGTACCTAAACATACAGTATTGAAGAAGCTCTCCCTCCCCATCTTCTCTCTCTCTCTCTTCTCTCGCTGTCTTCTCTCTCTCTCTCTCCCTATCAATATCAATGCCTCTAAAAAGTATTCTGGAAAACTTGAAACAGACAAAAGCAGATGTGGTAAGTCAGACGTTGCGGTCACCGCTATTGCATCACTATAACCCTCTACCTGTAGGAATTTCCGTTCGTGCCTGGGGCTACCGAAGGTTCAAAGTTAGGAAACCTCACCTCCGGCTCCCTCCTCAACCAATTCGTGTACTGTTTTTCCTTGTTGTTTTGCCAAACTGCCAAGTACCGCAAATACGGAAAGACCACCGAAAAACGACATGAACGAGTCGGCAAAACATACGATTATCGCATCCTAAAAGCATTATGCATTGTATATGATTGCTGTAATTACAATTGTATAAGTGTGTGTGTGTGTGTGTGTATGTGTATGTATGTGTGTGTGTTTGTGTGTGTGTGTGTGTGTACTTGTGTGTGTGTACGTGTGTGTACGTGTGTGTGTGTGCACATGTGTGTGTACGTGTGTGTGTGTGCACATGTGTGTGAGTTTGTGTGTAGTATGTGTGCATGTAAGTATGCGTGTATGTGTGTGCATGCAATCTTGAAAACTCACCCTGTAACAGTTATGGTCCCGTTTTGAGTAAGACGCAAAAGTGAGAATGCCTCCAATTCCCACTGAAAGACTAAAGCACACCTGGGATATGGCGCTTGCCCAAGTCTGAAAATCAATAAATCAATATTCAATAATCAATGATCAATAAATAATCAATATTCAATAATCAATAAATGATGTCGAAATTGTTATGTAGGTTTTAAATTGTGACCTCTTCTCCAAAAAAAAAGAGGTAGAAATACACAGACACAGAGAGAGAGAGAGAGAGAGAGAGAGATCAGTGGGAGGTTTTCCTTTTTAAAAGTCGCGAACAACGCCCAGGGGTGAACAACGCTCAGAGCCTCAGAGGCCGTATTCACCACTCCGTTTACCCCTGGAGAAAACTGTCTCTCGGAGAAAATTTACCTAGAGAGCGAGAGAATGTCAAAAATTAGCATTCACCACTTTCTCTCCTTCCCCAAATATGCGTGGAGAGAGGGGTAAATTGTGACCGAGGTTTGCTCGGGTAAAAAAATTTCCCCTTGGAGAATTTTCGAATTTTTTTAGTTATATGACTTTATACTATATTAATATTGTATTTTTAGAGCTTATAGCATATCTAACTTTAAAAAAGCTATTCTCACTTTGCTTTAGAATGGATTTTTGGCAGATGAATCTAAAAATAGCATGTTTTAAAATAAATACCATGATTTGAACGATTTCTTGGTTTAATTTATCACGGGCAACTAATTAAACCTACTAATTTTCCCCCTCATTTTAGCTTCATGTATGTAAGGCTGCATTTCTTCGCTATTAGCCCAAAGTTTAGAGGATCAGGCAAGCGTGTCCCTGATACGCCGCAAGGTTTCTCTTGGTTATAAGGGGAACCTCCTCAACTCATCACCCATAGAAAAGCAACGAGAGATATTTTGTGAACTACTTATCTCCTCTTTTTTACGCTTTCTTTTTTCCTAAGTATTGCCGAAAATCTGCAGATATTATTAACCAATTGTTCAACTAATTGCAAATATTTCCCTAATATAACTTCAATCGTTTAGAAACATTTCGCTATGTCATGCGCAAAAAAAACAAGTTCCAAAGTACAAATTTAAGAAAAATGAGACTATAAAGGGTTAAAGTTAAATATAGTACAATCTAGACACTTGCAAAGTAGAAAAATAATGAAGCAATGAAAATTAGAAGTTAAATATGACAAAACAAAGTAGTTTACTCCATTATTGCATCATGCTTTTTCAAAATGGCACAGCAAAAAAAATTAATCTCTAGTCAAAAATTCTCCATATGTTAAATTCCACGTAATACGTTTGCAGTTCGGACATAGGTAAATTTTCTCCAAAGAGAGGGGTAAATCCTCTCTAGAGACAAGTTGTCTCTAGAGAAATTTTACCCTCGAGTGGTGAATACGGCCTCAGGTTTAAAGTTGAAGGGGGAGAGAGAGAGCAGATAAAGAGAGAGGAGATTGAGAGAGAGGAGAAAGAGACATAAGCGACAGATAGAGAGAATAGAGAGAAAAATCCAAACCTTCGCGTACAATATCTTCTCGAATTGTGGTTTGAAGATATAATAGTCAACGCCATCCGCGGCACCGTCCAGCGTGATTCCACGAGCGAAGAGTATGGCTGAAAGATGAAATACTCATTCACTCTATCTTTTCTATCACTCTCTCTTTCTCTCCCTCACTCCCTTTCTCTCTCCTCCTCCTCCCTCTCAGCTCTCATTCTTTATTTCTCTGTCGCTAGATTGACCAGTTACTTTTCTGCTTCTGCATTCATCTCCACACTGTCTCACTCTTTTCTCGCCGTTTCAGATATGCTTGTCTCCGTCCGAATTAACGAACAAGCTTCTTAAAGCTACAGTATCCCTCCAGAATGTTCAATACCAGACTTTAGAATCCACCCACCGATGATTATATACGGTACCGTCGCCGTGAGGTAGGAAACGTAACCCATAACCTTCACCCCGAATACCATACAGAGTACGGTAATGGTCCAAACAACAACGAGCGCGTAGAATATGGGCCAAACAATCTCGTTCTCGTCCTCAAAGCCCCCATTTTGGCGGAGGATTTCATTTCTGAAGGAAGTTTTTTATGTCCTATCTGTTTTTTATCTTCCCTAGGGTGCATCAAAAGGTTCAATTGGGGAACTTTCAAAATAGCAATGTGTAATGTTTCACCAATGTCTCATGTGAAAAGGACAAATTGCTAAACCACATCCCCGTAACCGTCGAAGCAGGGCAAGATAGCATCCCGGAAGCGGCACATCTTAGAGCTACCCATATATTGTTAGTTCTACACATTTGGTGTGTTGTGAACTAAGTGTGTTTGACTTGCGGCGACGGCGGGGGCTGCGGCGACGGGTTCTACGGCGGCGGGGGCGGAGGCGAGATTAGAAGATTCGGACTCACTCAAAGAACTCCGTGCCCGAGTTCATCGTTACAACTCGCTTCAAGTCAAACGTTGGCAAATGACAAGTGCCGTTATAGAATATAGTCATATTTCCCCTGCTCCTCTCCATGCATTTTGCATTGTCATCATGCGAGACGCAATCTGAAAAAGCTGTGAAAATAAATTTAGGGTTTAGTTCGCAGCGTAATGTGTGAACATTCCCATTTCGTGTTCTAAAAACATCACAATAATTTTCAACTATAGATTAGGTAGAATCTTCGACCTTCCCTTAGTTACGACTCTGAAGATTCTACTCATTGCATACAAAATTTTTGCACACTATTAATTTTGCACAGTTATTGAAGTCGATTTCCTCCAAGAGGTGAGGTCTCCTGCTGGTCATAGTGAGAAATACATACCCAATGGTACGTGAATGAAAGCTTACGTACGCTCTGTGTTCCATGGGTTCCCGCAATGCATCCACTTATAATCGCCTCCAGATATAGCAAATTCAATTGTCTTGTATATATACAGTACTACCCAAGCACCAATAGTGTTGTAGTATAAGGATATGACAAAGGAGGATGCGATCATGCACACACCGATGCCTGAATGAATATAGTAAGGGCGCATTCGAGTTGGGCAAAATGCGCAAATTTCGCGAAATAATCAGTTCGAGTTGATAGGGCGAGAGATTGTTGACAAATAAGAGAGCCCAGTAAAAAAATATTTCCAAGACTCTGCGTCTCTCATATGAGAGGGATATTTCGCAGCGCGCTAACACTGGCTAACAGTGAACTCGAACTGATTATTTCGCGAAATTTATGCATTTTGCCCAACTCGAATGCGCCCTAAGCTTCATAGAATGAATTCAAACTAAATTTAAATTAAACGAAAGGTAGAGTTCATATCATCACATTTGGGTGCTATGGGTGATAACACAGTTAATTATTCGAATAAAATGCTTCGTACTTATAAATTGTAATCGCTGTCCCCTGTATCACTTATGCTATGGTACCTTATGTCCTAATGTGAAGCGTGCGCCATGGTATGATATCTACAATATACAATACCCCACACTCAACATTACACCATGTAGTCACTTACCCTGTAGTACTGGAGCGTACATCCGGAATCCAATCGGCGCTCCTTTGGCTATATATTGGCCCACAAGGAACTCGATATACAATCCGGGAAGTCCGAAGAAGAATGAGCAGCATAGGTACGGTATCAAGAAGGCACCTGAAAGAACGGAGGGTGGCTCACCATTCGCGGGTTGGGAGTGGATGTAGTCTGATATTGATTGCGAGCGCGGTTTATAGTGTCAGGCTCCCTAGCGAATCTAATCGTAATGGTTCGTGATAATTACGTAATTATGTATGGTGCTATAAGTAAGAAATTTATCGTCAAGGGCGTTCCCTATTAAAGGAGGAGGCTACCAGGAATAGGAAGGAAACAAGAAAGACAAAGGAATAAGTCTGCTTCGTCAGTTTCGGAAACTTCCAAAATCAAAATGTTTAGGAAAACCCACTTCCTCCATTTTCGAATGCCAATTTCGGAAATCTCCAAATGTTTCCCAATCCTACAGCGAATCCGATACATGTTAGAACCACTTGAAACTGATTGCCCCATTTTTGACGCTCTGGATCTGAAAATTAAATTTAAATTTCAAACGGATGTTTTGAGTTTTTAACATTGGCCACGCTCATTTTTACATTTTCATTTTTACTGTGCTAACTGATGTCCAACCACGCCAATACTTCACTCCGACCACGCCCGCTTTCTTTACAACAGCCACGCCCCTTTATTTACGCCATCAATCAATAATAATTTCCCACTGGCATACCTTGTTCCCCTGTTTTGCTGGATCTCGACGTGGTTGACACTGTGGTTTCGGTCTCTTTGTGACTTTCGCTCGGAGTTGTCTCGATTATCGACTGAACAGAGAGCATCGTAGGAGGGAATGGTTACATAAATGTTTCAGAATGAAATGTCTATTTGTGATATTATATGTTGTTATTGAAATTGCAATAATTTTGGCGTTTCATTAACAACATGGACAAATACGTTACTCGCTGGGAACCGTACGACAGAGTTTCTAACGGAGCAAGTACGCACAGAGGCCATATTCACCACTCCGATTCCATGGCGGAAATATTATCTGGGGACAGAAACATTCTAATGTGAGACACGCAGATAAGAAGACGGGAAATTGAGTGGTGAATATGGACTCAGGACAAGTAGGACTAAATTAAGATTCTTATTCGAAGGAAGTCTTTGTGGAGAACGTTTTCAAAGGTTATATTTTCTACTTTCCCACTATCCCTACAGCCCGAATAGAAGATCCTCAACTTAGCACCGTCATCGCATAGGCCGTAGCGCTCTTCCTAACTCCCGCTCTCTACTCTCTAATATAGTTTCCATGTATGCGATTCGTGCTTGCGAAAATGACAAATGCCTTTCCACTTTCGAGGCGATGTAACTGACATGGTCCCGCAGCGATTTTGGATCCAGTATGGATCTATTTCAAAATACTACGGAACTATTTCAAATGGCACGTGTCTGATGCTGTTCTGTTTCAAATAGCACGGGTATGGGGCACTTTCGCTGCAGGACCATGTCAAATGTGCGATTCGCATGGGTTACCGTAGGCAGTTGATATGCATGTAAAATTGTTCGAAAATGGAGGGGCATTTGTCATTTTTGCAAGCGCGAATCGCATAACATGGAAGCCCCATAATCACCTGATACCTGAGTTTGCCAATATATGCAAACCTGCAAATTGATAGATCTACCTGAATTGCTTCATTATTAAACAATGGTTCTTGTGATGGCTTTCTTGGTGGCGGATCTTCTCTGTCACTTTCCATTATAAAAATCCTATTTCTGTGTAATTGCTTCTCGGTCAAATAATTGCTTCGAGTAATTGTCGAATGATGGTTAGAATATTTAGCTTCAGAAACATTTCAGACATAAATACCTTTTTCAACCGGAAGTGAAATCTTTTAGCTTTGATGTCTACGTCGGACCGGAAGCATACTATTCAAATTTTGTCACAGCTTCTGCCGAACTTGTAGAAGCGCCTACGTACAATTGTCATGCTTGTCTCCCCACCATTCTAATTGCCTAATTAGCATACGGGCTGGATGGATATATTTTCCAATCGTCCCGGAATCGCCTATTGTTCTACAAAGCTCTCGCTTGCTCTCTCTCTATTCTCTCTCTAGACTACTCGACCCATCTACTCGCGTCTGCAGTGTGGCGTCTAGGATTCTACGCACACTTTAAACAATCGATTACGTGTAAGTTCGGATATTTGCATATTCTTATTATTTTTTTAGACTATCGAAGGCCTTGTGAGGATAAGGTTACAGTAATAACTGCGCCGTCATCCTCTGTAACTCTGTAGTTGGGTCATAGCATCTGATAGACACATCGAACCGTTCCAAGATTCCAGGCTGTAAGTTCTACGACCTAAGCATAGGTCGTAGAAGCCTAAGCCTAAGTCTTAACCTAAAACCGTACCATTTCAGGCAACCACTAACTTTTCGCGTTTGCACTCAACCACCGAATCCCGCTATCAGAAAAATGATGTCTGCAGCCAAGAAGACTAACTCGATCTACCTCTTTGAGACGCAACCGAGTTACCGTGAGTTCTGCCTCTCTCTCTCTCTCTCTCTCTCTCGCTTTCGCTCTCTGTCTCTCCCTTGCTCTCTCTCTGAACCTGAAACTGTCCTAAGCTGCCCACAACTGACCGGGAAGCTCTCTGGTCTTGAGGTTTAGAGTCTTTGTCAGCTTTGACAATCTAGAGTCTAGGCCTCTAGGCTTGTAAACCCGTCAGCCTTAGCCAAGACCATGCTTGAATACATTTTAATACATTAATTACTCTGTTCTAGATGCCCGTGCTGGTCATGTTGAGTCTGACTATGTCCTGAACACTGGTATGAACCAGCATGAGATCGAGAATGAACATCGAAGGGCCGTTGCTGAGAAGGTGCCCTCCGAATACATGGAGGAGGCTCTGAGAAATATGGATGCTACGGAGAAGGTGACGATTTTTCGTTAAAGCTGTATGATACGTGGTTCTGAAAGTGTGTGCAGTAGCCGTGTCTCCCCGGTTGGGAGAATTTGTCTCTGCGTGTCTCTGATTCGTATGATCCCTCACTTTCTCTCACCTCATACTGGGAGGCTGGGAGCACTTTCCCGGCGTTCGGCCACTGGAAACACTACATTTCCAAGAGCACCAAGTTTCTATCCGAATGTTTATGCGTAATATTTGCACATGAGAACTGAGCTCATGCAAGATTCTGGAGTAACACAGATGTCGTACCCTTACCATTGCCAACTTTACCCTTACTATTGCCAAGCGTAACTTTACCCTTACCATTACCAAGCGTAGCTTTACCCTTTCCATTCTTTAGGCCAAAGCCGGTATTGCCATGGGACTTCCAATGTCTGGAACTGCTCTCCGACGTCGTCTGACATCAATCGACAACCAAGTTTACGTGCCTCTCATCATTGCCGGACAGCTGTACTTTGTCGCACCGGTACGTTAACTCAGCTTTCGACCAAGGGCGCTAGCCAGCAAGCTTTCAAGCTGGGAAATCGGAAAATATAAGTGCATGTGTGCGTGCGTGTGTGTGCGTGCGTGCGTGCGTGCGTGCGTGTGTGTGCGTGCGCGCGTGCGTATGTGCGTGCGTGCGTGCGTGCGTACGTACGTGCGTGCGTTGTGCGTGCGTGCGTGCGTGCGTACGTGCGTACATGCGTGAGTGTGTGCGCGCATGTGCGCGTGCGTGTGGGCGTGTGTGGGGATGACGTCCTCATGATATGCAAATTTTAGGAGGCCAATGTGAGAACTGGAAGGGACTCGTCGGCAATTGACCTGCCTACTTCTAATGTGGAGACTGCTCACGAGATTTCGAGCGGAATGATGGTAAGGAATTCTTATGTATCACTTTCCCTCCTCGCTCTCTCTTCTCTTCTGTCTCTCCTCTCTCTCTCTGTGTCTCTCTTTTCTCTCTTTCACGCTATTATCTATCTGCCACCGCTACTTCGCTCCCTAACTCTTGCGCAAGTGTTGGGATCTCTATTCTGGCTCTCTCTTTCCATTCTCTATGTCTCTGTGCCTCTCTCCACTCTCCATTTCTCCCTCATATGCCTCTAAACATATTGATTGATTACAAAGGAATCAATAATAGATCAATAATTTTCAGGGACCCGAATCCGGCGTCGATACTGCCCGTACGATTGACAGTAGCATTGCCGTGGCCGACATGAGCTCGTCGGTGGTTAATATTCCGATGGGAATTCTCGAGAGAAACCTGCCCAACGACGCTTTCCGTCAAGTTCTTCACGCTGTCATGGTGAGCGGCTAATTGATCTACTTATTTACAGCTGAGGGGGAGTTACGTTTTACGTCCGATATTTCGCTTTAAGTAGAAACAAACACCGAGTCTTCGAGAAGAGTGCGTTCACACATGAAATCATCATATTTTAGAAATCAGTTTCTTCTGGGGAAATGAAGCTTAGCGCTGGAGAGGCTGTCGCCCTGACTAGAGCTTGGGCCGGAGCGTGTTGGTTTTACTTTCTTCTCTTTTTTTTCTCATGGGTTTAGAATGGGTGAGGTCGGGGTCGGGTTGGGTCAGTTCGAGTGGGGTTTCTCCTGGTGAGGCTTGGTAGGGGTAGCGTATAATATGTTTAGCGCTTCATGGCCGAGTGGTCTAAGGCGCTGGTTCTAGAACATAATTAGCGAAAGTCGCAGGTTCTTGTTCGGTGCATTTGTCTTGCGGAAGTTGTGGTAAATTGTAATACTTTACTTCTACCAACCGTTGTATTTAATAAAATAACCGCTTGCAATTACATTAAGCAGCTTAATAGTATTGCCTGTAAAATTACGGCTGGTTTACTATATTGTTTTAGGCCCATCTGAGAGTACTGAAACTGCTGCCGGTTTTGGTTTTTATAGCCTTTCGAATGATGGAAGCTATATCCAAACTGGAGCACAGAAGAGCACTTCTGCACTGACTGCAAGGTCTTTTTTATCTGCTAATCATTTCTAATTACCAGTAATTAGTTAAATAATTAAAGATAATTAGTTAAAGCTAATTAGGCGATAGTTATAATATTGACCCCAAAACCATTTCAGATCTCATGGATCGGTGACTGCTCGTGCTCCATCGGAGAGGACTGAGAGGTATGAGAGGGACAGAGAGAGAGAGAAGGAGAGGAATGAGAAAGAGCGAGGGAGAGAGGGGAGAGAGATAGATAGAAGCGAGAGAGGGAGAAAGGGCGGAGCGAGAGATAGAGACAGAGAACCAAATGGAACTGAGAGGGAAGTAAGCCAGAGGAAGGGACGATATTGTATTTTTATAATACTAAATATATTAGTTGTTTTAGAACCACCAGGTCCACCGCATCGGCACGTACAGCAAGGTATGTTTCATTACTGATTGTCTTCTTTAATGTGGATAAGGATTAGAAAATAGATCGATGAAAGTAGAGTCTCAGCAAGGAGATTTGCGTTAGTCTCAAAAAACGAGAGGACGAAGAACACTAATGCTCAGTAAGGCTCATAATGAAGAGAGAGAGAGACTGCATACTCACTAAGACTGCTGACTAAAAACACCCAAGTACTAATTTAACCATTAATTCAGAAGTCACTCTGCCGACACAGCTACGGCTCACACGTTTACCGATTTTGAGTAAGTATTTTTGAAATACCCCTGGAAATCTTTCCAAGCGTAACAATAAGCCAAACAGTAAGCTAAATTGTAACAAAATAGCAAGCCATGTTCGGAAATTTCTCAGCTTCATGACGACTGACTTTTGCTACTTTTGCTTAGCTGAGAAATTTGTGGTGCTTATGGTAATATTTATATTTAGACCTTCCTTTTACACTGGTGCTGAAAAGAGCGCATCTGCAAGAACTGCATTGTGAGTCGCTTTAAAAATGTATTTGGGAGGTTATGTGCAGATGTGACTCCACGCACGAGTTCCCTCCTACTCTCGCGCGTCGTTCATACCATAGAATGTTAACTATCTATGAGAGTCTAGCTTTGAGTGGACCTATGTCCAGGTCCAGACGCTAGAGTTCTATAAGGTCCATCTAGGCTGCATGCTGCATCTACCAAGCGGCATAAATGGCCCTACAAATAATGCTTCTTTTAACTACATACCTTATTATTTAGTTCCAACACCTCGCTTAGGACCGGAGCCCAGAGGAGCGCTTCAGCCCGCACTGCTTTGTGAGTTTTATTATTGCATCATGGGGTTTCCAAGTGTCCCAAAAAATCTGTGATTCTGTCAATGCTACCGTATTTTTACACGAAACCTGCATATATAATATGAAAAATTAAAAAAAATATTCTCGTGTAGTTCCAAAATACTAATTTTCACCTTGTTTATACTAACTAATTGATATCCTATTATCAGTAGGTATTTCAGCTCTAACGCCTCTCTTAGAACTGGAGCGCAGAGGAGTGCATCGGCCCGCACTGCTTTGTAAGTTTAAAGCTAAATATAACGGCAGGTTTTTGAAGCGTATGATGGACCACTTCGTGGTGTAAACTAGTAAAAATACAAAAAAACACGCAGTATCGCGCAGTTATTTGCGTACACTACATGGAAATTCAGCGTCCAACATACGTTTCAAAAACCGGCTGTTATACTGCTTTGAAGAGTCGGGGTCATGTGAAACTACGGTAGTTTTTTTCTGAATTCGTTTGCACTTTTTCTTATCGCCTCCAGAGACCCCTAACTATTTACCCCTTTAGAGGGAAAGTTTAGTTTTATAAATAAAAAATTTCAGCTCAAACAACTCGCTTAGAACTGGAGCTCAGAGGAGTGATTCCGCACACACTGCATTGTAAGTTTCAATGCGCCCATCGTATTTTTCTATACTGTAGGATGTAACATGCGCTATACATATACATAAGTGTAATAGGATAAAATTTCTGCTTTACAACAGTTTCCACAACGGTCGTTACGTACTAGTCTGTCTACGGAAGAATGCAGTTTCTTCAGCTATTCTATGCAAATTTCAGCTCTAACGCCTCTCTTAGAACTGGAGCGCAGAGGAGTGATTCTGCACAGACAGCATTGTGAGAGACATTTATATCGTTTTTCTCTTTTATCTTACTCGTGTGTATTTATCCAGATATTTACAATTAATTACTACTAGTGGTTCGAGAAAAGAGGTCAGAAACCCGCGTAAACGATGTGAAATTCTAATGGACAATTTTAGTTCTCGTGAATCCGTGCGCACTGGAGCCCAGAAGAGCACTTCGGCCTGTACCGCATAGTGAGTTATTTTTAGCGAATAAATTATAATAAGATGCTTCAAATTTTCAACTCCCATGTAGACTCCCATATATATCATGTCCATGCATAAGAGTAAACATCGTGCGGTGTTTTGCATATGCTACATGGGAATACAAAGAAAACATTTATTTTAGCTCGCGCGATTCGCTCCGTACCGGCGCACAGAAGAGCGATTCTGCACTGACCGCTCGCTCGGATTTCTCACTGATGACTGGCGCACAAGCTAGCGACCCCGCGTACACGGCCAGGTTGGTGGTGGTAACATAAGATACATATGTTTATATTTGGGAGAAATGGGAAGTTAGTGAATATCGAATAGAGGTTTTACCGAATAGAGGTTTACAGAGAAATATGAAGAGCCAGAAATAGGGAGACAAACGAAAATAAAGAGAGGTGGACAAAGAGAGAGAGAGAGAGAGAGAGAGGAGGGAGAGAGAGGAGAGAGAGGAGAAGGAGAGATATGCTCGATCATATGCTAAACAGTACAGTATCTTTCATTCGTGTTCAGATCCGACATCAGCATGTACACCGGAGCTCAGAGAAGCGCTTCAACGAGAACTGGAATCAGGTTGGTTTAAATTCGGAATTCGTTTCCATCGAACATCTTGGCTACCTTTACAAGCTCTCATACCCTTACCACACCACTGCCTACCCTTCTGCACCTTTTACCTACTCTTCGCTACCGTCATATGTATACCCTCGCCCTTACTACCCTTGCATACCGCTTACCATTGCCATTGCCCACACTGAGCTACGATTTTCTACCATTAAATATGTTTACCTACCATTATTTACCTGGCTACCCTTATCTAACATTCCCTACCACTACCCAACCGTCTGTATCTGGATTTACCCGTTCTACCAATTCATAATTTTAAAAACTCTTTTAGCCCATCTATTGACAGCTACAAGGATGTCACCGCGCACAGACTTACGCACACACCTTCCGATTTTGACAACCGGTATTTTATTGATTATTTATTTTGATGATTATCGATTATTGATTCATTAGATTCAGTGATTAGTTTTCACTAGATTTAATTATTATTGTTTTTTACTCATTGATTGCTTATTTTCTATTGTAAATTCAACTTTTAGGGCGGCCAGCGCTCTCGCCAGTGTTACCGATGCTCAGTGAGAAGAAAGTTATTACGTGGCCCAAAATTAAACGTATCCCCTTTGAAATTAAAATAAAATATTTATGCAAACGCTTTGAAATTCATATCGTTCAGCATGTCGACCTCATAGGTATCGGCGTGTGTAACATACTGGATTGTGCAAGTTCAGAATTAAAAGCTGTATAACAACCGGTATTTTTGAAACGTATTCTGACAACTGCATTCCCATGTGTGGTATGCACAATAAGACAACACAATAGCGCAGTTTTTTGCGTGCACTACCTAGGAATACAGCGTCCAGTACATTGTTCAGAAGCCGGCCGGTATATTGTTTTAATCAATAAACTAATCCTGTTTTCAAGTAAAATGACGTTCGTTTTCCACATAACACATGTCAGATTCAGATGTGCATGCCGCCATTCGGTCCAGGGCACTTGTTTGGAGAATGCAGCCCAAATTATATTAATTAGCAGCTAATGATATTACTTTATGAATAGCCTCCGCTTTGAACCAGGAACACCAACTGCACCGCATTATTTGTTTCGTATTCGTGTTCCGATGGTCTAGTGGTCTATGGCGATGTATTAGAGCGGAGCAGTACTTCTGCTGTATCTTGTAGGTTCGACTCCTCCTCGCGCCAACCCTTCAGAGTATATCATTGGCAAGTCACTTACGTACGAAATGAAACAAAGCGAGATCATCATTTACGGGACGCACTCCACTTTACGTTCGCTGCTGTTTATAAATATGACCTGAGCATGTTTATAATATTTTTCTTATTATCGTCGTACGAAAGCCTTGCTTTTCTTGTTCTTAGGGCGCATTCGAGTTTGACATTTTCCGGAAAAGAAAAGAAAAAAGTGGTTCGAGATGGACACCCAGAAAAAAAATAATACACGCAAAATAATTGTCGAAAATGCAATTGTACCGTAATTGAAACTAAAATCAATCGATCATTTGCATGTGTATGCGTGGCAATTGCATTCTTTTCTGGTGAAATCCATCTCGAACCAAAAGTTTTCTTTTCTTTTCCGGAAAATGTCCAACTCGAATGCGCCCTAAAGCAAAACGAGACTAACTAATCAAGTATTTGCAAGAAACGCTTGCCAACAAAGCTAGACGGGTGAACATGGAGCTTTTCCCAGAATAAATCTAGAAAATAAGATGCAGCTAATTACATATGTATTTAGTGCATTCAGTGGTGTTTTCCTATTTGCGATTAGCTGAATGTCAATTACGAATGGGTTATGTGGCAGTGGCATGTGATTATTTTTGCAGTGAACATTGACCCTCTCAAATCTCAGAATAAACTTTTTTTCTGACTTACATCACGCAACTAGAAGCTGATCATCGCATCTCTTGACATCAAGTACTTGTTTGAATATGCACGCCCTCCCCCTCATCCAACCCCATTACAAGAGGGCCAACTTTTTATATTTATTATTTATATATACTTGCTGCTAAAACAATACGTAGTATAGGAATGGGCTCAAATTATGATAAGTTAGGCAAACGTTACAGCTTTCTTTGATTTAAAGCGAAATACCGGCTGGTTCTTGAAACGCGCCGTGGACACCAGCATCTTATGCTCTTATGCAGCTTATGCAAATGAAACAAATTATAATAAAAAATCGAGCTGAATTCGAGTAAATTAACATAAATATGTATTAATTCAGTAGTTGTAAATGAGTCCATGATGTGTTTCAAAAGCCGGCCGGTATTTCGTTTTTACAAATTTCCGATTATCAAAAAAAATATAGAAAAAAATACTCTACCAAAACCAACTTACTTGAACCTGAGTTGTTTTTATATGTGACAATCGAAGTAAAATGATAAATTTTGGAGCGAATGCGTCCCTTGAAACAAATAAAAACTGCTAATAATTTTCCAACGTCGCCAAGTTTTCTATTCCATGGCAGTGTTCCAAGTTCCAAGTGCTAGTTCTATTCTGTCTTTGACATGTGCATAATTATATCGCAAGAATAGTTTTTAGAAAGCTTTCAATTAGTTTTTCTTTGCACTTATAAGTTGTTAGAACATATACTGGCTTTATGGAAATATACATGTTTATAGTCCGAACGCCCAACGTTGCGCCATCCAAATTTCATAAGCATACGCTGTCGCCGATATTGGCAACAAACAAAGCGGTGTGATATCGTGGTTCGGGAAAGAGTAGAATATGCTGGGCAACTGCATTATATGCAAATTTCAGGCCCTAATGTGCATTGCTGGGTCAGAATTGCAGAATGCAGTTACCCAGCGTACTCTACCCAAACCACATACAACACCGCTTTAATATAAGTTCCTAACATTCGTACTTTTAGAAAACTTTTGATCATCAAGACTGATGTTTGAATAACCCAAACTTCGTAATAACTGAACACTGGTCATTATTATTATTACTAAAGTAGCCCGAGGAAAGAATACTTAATTGCCCAACAAGCCACGTAAAAATAGCGTTCGATTGTGATTTTTTTGTTGCACATGAAAAGTTGCTTCCGTGTCCTAGATGTATTGTTTTTTGCTTTAAAGGAAGGCAGTCACTTCAAAATCAACTTTTTTATTCGATTTTTATTAGATGCAAGCAGATATATAAAACAATATGCAGCCCATAAAAATCCACATAAAATGGAACTCAGGGAGAGAAATCAATGAGAATGAGTTTTGACAAATGACCGACGCCGGTGCATATATGCAATTGCCAGGGGTACTTGGAGAGTGAACAGCCTGCAGTGTTACACCTGGCGCGTGGTTTATCACTGCAGGGTATTTATTATGAAAATCTATACGGGCAATTATAAACTACGGTATATAAGTAAAAGTCATAAACAGGGATTTCTCTCCCTGAGTTCGTTTTGCCGTACTTTGGCGCTGGAATCGTCGTTTTCTTCACATACTTGAACAATTAATGAAAAGCGAATAAAAAATACGAATTTGTAGTGACTGCTATCCTTTAATAGCAGTAGGTCCTTAGTCTAGATTATTATTTTGCATAGAGACTGATGGCCATATTATTAGATACGTAGGGTTCGACTCCTACACCTAGTAGTTCCCTTCATTACTTGTTACAATTTTTTTTAAATCCCTCCATTTATTCTCGATTACTTATTATAAGTGTTTTTTTTTTACTTTTCACATTTATAAGTGGTTTCACCTACTTTTAAACCAAATCGACCAAACTATTTAATATGCAAACTTTGTTTCCTTGCTTTATCCGATAGGATAGGAAAAATGAACCATGTCCGTATATTTTCATGGACATGACCTTCTTAAAGCGGCATAACGGCCGGTTTTTGAAACCTGACGTGAACGATGTGCGCTGAAAAAACCGGCTGTTATACGGCTTTGAATGTCATAACGCTTATCTTTAGGTCAAATTAGGGCATACATACGCAACTTGTCAAGCTATAACAACCCAAGTGAACACCAATAAAAGCGTGATTTCGGCCCCTGACACGACAATAAAAAGTAACTTTTTCTTGAAAGGAAACTCATCCCTTGGGAGGTTTTATACCATTGAGAAACCAAAAAAGACAACATTTCAAACGCCATTTCGTGCGTTTAACGCGAAAGTTAAAAAATCGCCGAAATTCGTTTCCTGCTGAGTAAGAACATTCTGGAAATCATATGGGAAAGTGCACAGCGACAACTTTACGAGAACTTAGGAGTTTAGAGGTTTTCAGAGACTAGTACTACAAAGGTGGCGTCATAGATTTAGCGTACTTTCGCAGTAGTAGTTCGTATCAGTGCCGAAGCAAATGCAATTGCATGTTTTTCTCATAGTACACTAAGATTCATTATGTACAAGAGATTCTGCATTTTTCGCGTAGACCCCACCGTTAATTTATTTTATTCTTATTCTCGACCCATGACTAAATTAGCGGTGTGTTTTATTAAATAATCCTAAAGATTTCAGGACTTGCTTGAAGGAACACAGTATTTTGATAGACGACGATGATCGTGAAGGAGTTTATGATTGGTGAGCTTTTAACTTACTTTATTAATTATTGCACCACGAGCGCCATAAGTGCGCGAATTTGGTGCGGAGCAACCTGAACCTTGATATCATGATAGTTAATTATGTAATTGTTATATACGGTTCTTACATAAACTTTGCGCTTCTGATATATCATGTGGACTCATTATACTCTCTCATCTCTCTCTCTCTCTTTTCTGTCTCCCTCGCTCTCGCTCTCCCTCTCGCTCTGGCTGGCTCTCTCTCTCTCTAGCTCTCTCTCTCTCTCTCTAGCTCTCTCTCTCACACTCATGTCTTTCTTTCCCTCTTTCGCTCTCCCTGTAGTAGTCCATCATAGAGCTTTCTTTAGTTTGAGCACTTGTCGCTCACATTATACATATTTTTGGACTTCTGAAACTTGTCCTCCGTATTAGAATATTGTCCACCCACTTTTTGCCAGGAAGTGTTATATTCTAATCTTCTATTTTAATTTTATACGCAAAAGTCCCGCCCCTCATATTGAATAACTAAAGCTGCAAGGTTAGTTACTACACAATGACCAATGCCAGCTGGCAGTGCATTCCTTATATTTCTAATCAAGCCTGAAACACGTTCAAGTCTCTACATTGGACTTTGAAGGAGACATATTACAGCTATTATCTTTGTTTACACTCGATTTATATTATGCGCTAGCACTGAATTAATGACCTGGCCCATCTAATAAACGTGAATAATTACTTCGTTATATTCTGCATCAACGCGTAATTACGGTTCAAGATTGACTGTAGCTAATATATTGACAATTTACAGCTTGAAGGCAAGAGATTTATCTGCTGGGATTGGTCATCTAAACGGCCTAAACCCCATAAGCTGACGTTATACTCAAAAAGCAATTGTTATTGTTTCAATATTGCCATCTGTAATTAGCACCAGCCTCTGATAATTTGGCTGCCTTCTGAATCACACGGAGCGGTCCCGGTACACTGCGAGCCAGAGCTATTACCGGTAAGTCTTATCGTATTTGTTTAATTATGCTAATTAAGCTTTTTCAAGGTCAACTACTTAATATCACTAATTAATATTGCAATTGCAACTAGATTACAAGTACTATATCGACTATGGGATGTAAAAGCTTTCGCCATTCGTTTCACTACTTTCCAAAGCTTGTAACATAAATATCCTCAAAACGACCAAAGCCGTTTTTCGTTTTCAAAAAAGTCTAAAAAAACGTTATCTTTGTTCAACAACAAGGAAGTATCTACATCTTTTGGCAAATGGGAATGAAAATTTTGAAAGTGGAAAATTTAGCGGGGGGATTAATACGAAAAATAATCATTTTCCCTCTTGACGTATGAAAATAAATCGAGCCTAAGAAAGAGAGAGAGAGAGCGCGTTATAATTTAGACTTCCTCAAGAACGGCCATCGTAAATTACGCATCCATTTCTGTAGAATACTGGTGTTTATTCCATTCAGTACACGTTTTTGTGCTTACATCTTTAAAGCGAAATGCCAGCTCCTTTGGAAAATTTGCATATGATAAACAAATCCTATGTATCCTATGCTAATTTTGCGCTGTAGCCGTGGACGATCGCGCAAAATTAGCATAGGATACATAGGATTTGCTTATCATATGCAAATTTTCCAAAGGAGCTGGCATTTCGCTTTAAGTAAATATACTCAAGCACGCTCTGTCTCTTTACTATTCTCTCTTTATTTTTCATACACCACATGGTGAGCCAGCCTCCTTGAGTGTTCCCGTGCTCAGTATGTGTGCTCCGCCCTTTCCAGACTATGCTTCCTTTGTATACGTAACTAAAGGGATAGGTTAAAACAAATTCCTCTCGATATTGGTGACGATACTTCTCTCTTTATGGTGTCATCTGGGTGTCACAGTTAAGTGTGTTTGCCAACTTCTGCGATTGAAGTACGCAAAGCACACCCTCGGGAGGATTTGGCATTGTCGCCAAACATGCTTTCAAAGTTCAAAGCACGGCTGAGCATAGAGAGATCTGTGAAAGGAAGAGAGAGGAGGAAGAGATAGAAGAGAGCGAGAGAGAGAGAGAGAGAGAGAGAGAGAGAGAGAGCAAATGGGGGTTTTCTCCGAGAGGCACATGGGGTAAAATATCACAATCTCAAATAAATTGAGCCTTGCCTGCTGACTGTGGCAGGACAAAATTGCCAGCGTGAGACTCAAAATGTACCGCGATAGCGAGAGCCGCACAAGGAATGCGCCAAATTTATGTATACAAGTCCACTTGGTACACCTTTCATGCTTAAAAATGTGTGCCACAAGTCCGCCACCTTATCGCCGCGCACCCTTGCATATGTAATTGCAAAGAGCCGAGTGTCTCAAACTTTAGAAATTTTTCTTTAAGTAAAAGGACAATAGGTTTTTTTTATTCTCGATACGGAAATAAGGCGTTATGTTATCATAAAACATATGTTGAGACTTTATGGCCCCTGAGACGTGTCATACACTCCCTTTAGTGTTATAAAATGCACATAGGGCAGCATAACAAAATGGTGCAGAGGAATCATTCTGACATTACATTGCGGTTAACAGATACTTATTAATATTTTTGTGCTCCCTTTGTATGATTCCATCGGAAGTTAAAGCGAATACCGGCCGGTTTTTGAAACGCGTCGTGGATAACTGAATTCTTACTAATTTTATGCAAATTAGCTCGAAATTAGCTCGATTTTTAATTCTAATTTATGTTCATTTGCATAAACTGCATAAGAATGCTGATGTACTCGATGTGTTTCAAAAACGGGCCGGCCTTTAATGTGTCAATGCAATTTTATTACCATCGATGACAAATTGGAAACGCTAACGTCCTTGCGTCTTGTACGCCGCTGCGAAATGGCGAACATTTAGTTGGCGAGGACGGCGCGGGGAACAAGTTGAGCTTATCCGTGACTTTAAAAATTCTCAAACAATGAGACGCAGGGAAGTTCACTTTATCACCGACTATATTTTTCCCAAAATTAGTTTGTACGAAAATAGTTTGTGAACACACTAAATGTTAGGTCGAGTGGTACTTACGTATTACGGAAAGTCACGAGTTCTTGATATCCTACACGCAACCTAAGTAAGCTTCCAACTTACTTGAATATTCATACATTTTTGCCCTTAATCTTTAGCCTTAGCCTTGACTTATCCCATACATAATAGCATTAGAAGCTAGACCTCTTGAATGTGTCTAGCCTGTGTGTGTTTCTTCTCTCTTACTGTATTTTGGTATGCGCGCATTTTATGGAATAAAGAGTTTATGATAATAATAATCATTAACTTCATTTTGTTGTAGTGGTGGTTCTGCGCAGCAATAACAATAGAGACATGTACCAATATTTTGTTGCGGCGCGGCAAAACGTAGTCAGTGAAACAAAACGTTACCATCCTTCGCCAAATCCTCGCCGCATAGCTCCCGACTTTCATAAGCATAACTGCCCTTGGAAATGAGTACTGCATTTTATAGAGTAGTGACTCATCTACCACATGATTTGACAAGTTTACATAAAACATGTGTTACGTAAAAATTAAAAATAACCCAGACCTACCTACGGCCCCCTAAAAATAACCCAGGGTCTAATTAGCAGATGGCGCACGCAATTGGTAATTAGTCTACGTCTGATTAACGCACAAAAAAAGTGTGTGGAAAACGGAAAACACCCAGAGTTTTCGACGCTTTCCTGCCCACGTCGTAAATTTTAACGTTTCCAATTTGTGAGTTTGAGGTCACAAGAACATGAGTTTAAAACGCGCAATTTCGGTTTCTTCTCCTGAATTTCAACAAATATTTAACCCGTGTGTTAAGCCGTTAAGCGTAATTTTGCTAACAATATATGTTTACACACCTTTTCTAGAAACTGTAGATGTATCTTAAAGCGGTATGACACGTTACTTATACCATATGCAACTTTGTGTGCCGCTGATTTTTTTTATTTTGTGACATTTTTGCATTGCCAGTAGCTCAGACATATACATTTCCTTTTGTATGCAGCCATTTTTCTAATCAGAATTCATTTTTTTTTACCAAAATTGTTCAGTGCTTAATTATCCAATCGATCAAAGATTATATACTCACTTGCGATGCACGAGCGGCAGCAGAGAGATGCGGACTCAGGTGAGAGGGTAGATGAGCAGAGATTCTACATTACTAATTAATTAATACAATAATGATTTATTTAAGAAAGTATTAAAATATTAGTATATGAAATTAGTGTTCTCTAAGACATAACAGAATGTTGGCTTGCGCTGCGGCACCCTAGCGCTGTTTGTGGGGCGCAGCTAAGTCTTCGCGCACGCCACGGTCCATTTGTGAGATCCTAGAGTTCAGTTAGTACAATCAGATCTATATCGCTTCGAAACTCAATCTCAACCCTTTCTGTGCGCCCTTTAAATCTTTTACGCTACAAGAGCGTGCACCTTTTATCCGAGTGGGTTCAAGTTCAAATTCAAAGTTAGCGTATGACATGTTCCGCAGAGATCCTGAGCAGTAGGTGACGAGTTCCAGGTTACAAATTGCTCGACTTTCTCTTGATTGCTTTCGTTGTTATAATACAAATTTACCAATTCCCTTCCTATCCATATCCCAACATTCTCCCAAGTCTAAAGAGTCGTTCTCGCATTCCGCAGCCACAAAATCTATTCGACCGTTCCAAAATCGCCCTTCTAATATGCAAATATTCCCCGACGCTCTAGCACTAACCGCTCCACTCCGCCGCGGACATTCTGGAATTATTCACGTCAGATTTTAAACGCCAATCGGAGTTTTTTACGCTCTCCTCTTTTGATTGAATTATTTGGAATTGGCATAGGAACACAGCGAATTTGAAACGTCGACGAGGTCAAACATTTATAAGTTTACGCACTTTTTACTTTAAATTTCCATTTTTCACTTCCTGGTGTAGGTCAGTCTAGGTGCTACTCGCGCAAAGCAAGTTTGCCAAAATTTTCAGAACAACCACTGCGCCAAGTAAGTTTGCGCACTTTGAGATATGTTTAAAGCGGAATAACGGCAGGTTTTTGAAGCGTATGCGGGGCGAGGTATTCCCATGTAGTGTGTGCAAATGACTGCGCGATTTTTTTATTCTAATTATATTCATTTGCATAAAACATGAAATTAAGCTGCCCAACATACGTTTCAAGACCGGTTGTTATAACGCTTTGAGTTTGTGGGAAATGTAGCTCGGTTCTCGCGTTGGCTCAGTCAATTTTTAAAATATGCTCTTTACCTAGTGTCGTCTAGCTAAAACTGTTGCAAAAATTTAGTGTATTCCTGAACTTACACACACTTGTATTTTTGGATTATTTAGTTCTATTTTTGTTTTTATATTTTCTAGTTTTCTCAGATTTCTTCAATGTGTGAGCGGCCCTTTGTTCGCGCAATAACTCATCTCAAGGCTTACTTGAGCGGGACATAGTTTTAGGGGTTTTGGGATTAAGTAGAAACACGGGAAGTTTGAGGGAAAGGAAAGGTTACATCGGTATCGAAAATAGGTTTCAGCATAAGTTCAAAGTTCCCTCTCTCCTACAACGCCCTGCCTTGCCACAACAGTTCAAATTCAATTCTACCCTATCTTATAGTGAACGGATCAATTTTCTCATATTTTACGTACATCTCTCGTTCCTGGTACCTCTACCTTGAACACAATGTGTAAGTTTAAGGTTTGTTGCAACATTGCGGTAAATTGCATTGAATATATCTCTAACCATTTCTTTTATCAATCTACGAATCAACGTGAGTATCTTTGTTTCCTATGGACCTGCAAATTTATATGCCAACTTCAACTTTAATTCCTTTTTTTTTATAAAAATCTTCCAAGTTTCTCTGAGCTTAAGTTTGTGTGTCCACTTGCATTTCGCCATGGGATTGTTTCTAATTCTAAAATAGAAGTTGCAGGTTTTGCCGGTCACATGGGTTAGAGCTCCGGTTTCAATCTCATGTCATTCTTTTTTTTTCTTTTTTCTTTTTTCGTTTCCTTTACCTTTTTACCTTCTTCTTCACTTCTTCATTTTGTTCTTTATTTTCACTTTTCTTTCTTATACCTTATACTCTTTTCTGCGTGCGCCTTGGAAATTTGTAAGCTTGCGCGAAATCTCAAACAATTTACACAAGCTTATTGAAAAAGGTGCAATAAGATTAAACCTTGCCAGCCAAGTTTTAACTTCGAAATTTAGAAAAAGAATAGGGAGAGAGAGAGGGAGAGATAGAGAGAGAGATAAAGAGAAGAGAAAGAGAGTCAGAATAGAAAGAGAATAAGCAGGTAAACTTTGCTAGGCTACGGAGAGTACGGGTACGGTATAAAGTTTTACTTATAACTTATAAGAAGCTCTTAATAAGAAAAACTCTCTTTTAGATTCAAAGATGTACAAGATCGGTCACGAAGAAAAGAAGAAAAAGAGTGTGACAAAGGTGGGTTTCCTTATATTTTTCTACTATTTCTAGCGTTTATTTTCTCAGATTTCGGCAAGCATACTGTATGTTTGCTATATACTATGAAGTGTGCAATTGTACATATAACTTCTTGCAAGCCTAACTTTTCACATTTACGCACGTTGCACACTGCAAAGTAAATGATATGTTCCATACGAAGTCAGTTTATAATGTTACCTGAAACAATACTTCTGTCGGTGCTTTTCTCGTACGGGTACTGTAACTCGTAGCATGCCGCCTCATGACCCGTGCGGACGCGTCGTGTTCTTGGTTCTTGTAGCGCTGTATATCCTAAATTCCAGTTTGTCAAGAAATATACTTGCTTGCCGAAAACCAATAAAAATAAAGCTAGATGTTGCCGGTTCGATTTCCCTCCATAGCTCTTTCACTTATATGTCCACCGATAATTTTCTCTAAGCGAATAGACTTAAGCTATAGACTTAGAGCTCATATCATCTTTCAAAGGAGCTTATTTGTATCTGGTAACCAAGCAGTTCTTTTTATCTAAACGACCATTGAAAGAGTGGATGAGCAATGATTCAATTAATTTTCAAATTTTCATGTGCCGCATCCTGAACATTAACTGCTAAGAAAAAGTTGACACGTTAGAGAGTACGCCAAGACGTCGCCGCGTTCAAAAAGAATGCGTGCGACACCGCTAGTTTTTTCAAATGTCCTTTCCCATAAAACGGAAGTCTTTGCGTCTCATGGCCATAATCCGCAACGTACAACAAAATGTTTTGCTTGGTTTCACTGAATTAAATACATTTCGCCTCTTGGTTCTCGGTTGCGTGTTAGCCGACAAGCTTTTCTTCCATTTTTTTTTTTACTTTTTCACTTTACTTTTGCACCCTCAAGAGTTCTATGTTTCCCCCGCATCGTATCATTTTGAGGCTGGGATGTTACCTTATTATATAAAGTTGAATACTTATTTGTTAGTTTGTGTGATGTGCGTTACTCTTTTCAACTCAGTTTGGTTCAGTATTTCGGGTCTCGCGGGTTTCGCGGCTAAACTATAGCCTATCTATTTCAAACTCGCATGCGTATTAGCTTTCTTTCCTTGTGAGTACGGGAGGAACACTAGGAAAAACAACGAAAACAATACGCTATAAGACTTGAAGGTGATAGCCGTTCTTCTGAATTCGAACGCTACTAAATTCCAAACTAGTATTTGAGTGAATTCCCTCTCTGTTTCTTTGCGTTTTCTAGGCTCTCTGTCCCTGTTCCTCTTCCTCCTCTTACTGTTTATCTTTCTCTCTCTCTCTCTCGCTTTCTCTCTGCTAAATCACGCATTTCAAGAACTCTTACTCTTTATTCTTATCCTCTACCTCTGATACCACTGTTTTGTTTCCGACGTGGGTTCAAAAAACACGACCGTCAAAAAAAAAGCTGTTCGCGTATTTTCCAAATCTCCATAAGTGATAGATATGCATGACAGATGTAATGGCTTGTTTCTCTCCAGCCGCTCAACAAACAATTTTCTTTCTGGTGACAAATTGAAACGTGCCTGCAAAAAAGTGTATGTGCATCGCACATGGAAAATATGCACTGCCCGAGTTCAAAAATCTGTCCAATATGAAAGATTCATATATGAAAGCAGAGATCAGACAGACGTGCAAAGCCTACCGTGTCGCTCCTCTATTTGTACTCCAATGTGAGAAAAATTGCCGTTCCCAGGGTTATTCCCGTCTATAGAAAGCGCGTACAAGTACAAGGTACAAGATTGACGGCAAAATCCCGCTCCGGCCGTTTCCCTCACTCTGTAACTCTGTTACTTGATGATGTATGAAGCGTCAATAGAAAGCGAGTAGTTTGCGGGAAATAACGAAGTACCGGCCGGTTTTTGAAACACATCGAGTACACCAGCATTCTTATGCAGCTTATGCAAATGAGCATAAATTAGAATACAAAAATCGAGCTAAATTCGAGCAACGTATCATAAATACGTAAGAATTCAAAGATGCGTTTCAAAAAGCGGCCGGTATACCGCTTTAATGTGTGTTTGGAATACGACCTGCTCAAAGCATCACCTCATATAGTTACCACCAATGTGTAGCACCAAAATAAGGTTACAATCAAAACCCTAATTTTCCCAACCCTACTATTATATCTATATGGCGAAATATAGTATCAGCCGGATTTTTCATTAAACTTGAACCGTAACCCCCATATTCCCACGCCAGCACTACTGTAGGTTTCCGGTTACATTTCCTCGCGGATTTCCCAGCTGAAAAACACTGCCAAAAGTTCGTAGCAGTAGTCAGTATCTACCATATGGAGGGAAAACTTGTGATGTTCGTCATCATAATAGTTGCTGCCCAATTCTTCGGTAGCTGCCCTATGCTCAGGCGCACCGCGCGTACACTTTCTCGAAATCGTGACGGGCGGGTAGCCGCGCGCGCCGTGCGGGTAGCCATAAGTCCCACCCCTTAAAAGTTTATACCATAATTAAGCTTACTAGTAAGCTACTGGGATAGAATTCATAGTAGAAATTCGCTTACACTCCAAACTACACTACATTCTTTCCTTTTGTATGCCTGAACCTGAAAGATTGTTTTTAATTTTCTGATATTCCGTGCCGTTGTCCCTTTGATGTCATTGCTAGATTTGATTGAATTCTTTATTATTTTTTCTCTTTTGATCAACATTATATATGTACTATTATACATAGGAGTGTAGAGTGAGTGAAGAGAAGAGGAATAGAATAGAGAAAGAGAAAAAATAGCCAAGTTCTCCGAATTTGCTTGTCGACGAGAAGATAAGAAGATGATAATAAGAATTATTAATATTAATAATAATCACAAAAAAACGCAGCAACTAGTTCCCCTGCAACATTGACTACAGGTGACAAAGTGTAGGTTCTGCTTCGCCAGACTTCGCCACACTCTCGCCAGTTTCTCGCGGCGCACTAATCTTGTTAACATAAGACAAATCCACTTTCCATCTGAAATCTATAATAACATCCAAGACCGGAATAAGAAAACCCCGTCATTCACAACAAAAGATCAAATTCCAATTTGCATTTTAATAAAAAAAAGAGCAAATTATGCGGCGGGATCAAGGTTGGCTCCCATTTCAGTACACGTGAGTTTGAGAGCAAAAAATCAGACAACTACGCCTACTCTAGCTTCCTAACTTCCTACCGCTAAGATTATATTAATTCATACTATAAGTTTACTAAACGCTGCTAGAGTAAAATAAATCATACTCAAAGATTAATTGACGATTATACTCCGTACTAAAACAGTGACCAGATTATACTAACTCATACTAAACAGCTACTAAAACTATATTACTTCATACTAAAACGCTACAAGTATGAACGTCTTTTTTGACTGGTTCAGCTCGCGCTCTGTTGAACAGCGAATCGTTGTAGTGGTAAGAAAGAAAATTATATTTATATCTTAGAGAGAGAGAGAGAGAGACCGATAAAGAGAGGGAGAGAGAGGAAATTACTGTTACGTAAATCATGAATATTCGCCCTACTTCACATTTGTTTGAACTTTCTTTGTTATTTTATTTTGTTCATTATGCATACGATCATTTATCCTTTATTTGTTTTTTTTATTGGTTCCGTTTTTGCAAAAATACCTTGCGACGAAAATTTTGTTCTTCAGGAACAAAATTTTTGTTTTCCACGCAAAATTACTATAGATGGATTCACGCCTGGATGCGTTTAACATCTTGACGACGGTGACTAAAGTAAGCTGAACTTACGCAGTGTTAAGCTAAACTTACGCAATATTGAGAAACTTGGGAGTTAGTTAGGTTGAACTTAAATTATTACGCAGGCTTAAGCGACCATGAATATAACACAGGATTCCCATGAGTGATGATAGCCCAAAAATGCATAAGGTTACGGAGTATAAGTGCATAAGGAATGAATAAGGACAGCATGTCAATATGTCATAATTTAAAAAAGAAGTAAATAGAGTTACAGTAATATAAGGAAAAGTATAAATGAGAGTATTGAGAGATAAAGTGTATCATGTTCTTTAACATGATAACCCCGTTTCGACCCTGATCGTATACGAGGATTTTGCTGTAGTTGGGTCTCATCAGTACGATGACCACAGCTTTGAGCGATAGGAAAAAAATAAATAAAAATGAGAATGCACACAAGAGAGAGAGAGAGAGAAAATCATGTAAAAGAAAAATAACAGTTTGGTTGAAGATTGTGTGATTGATTATGTGTATGTTCGATTTTATGTTGAGTGCAATTGTTATTGCCAGTTAATTAATTGTTTGGTTTTTTAATGTTCGAGTAAATTATTTATATTTGTTTGTAGTGTGATGTGAGTATGTTTGTAGTTTGTAGTGTGGTGCCATATTATGTGTGTTTTGGGTGTGTGTGTGTGTGTGTGTGTGTGTATGTGCGTTTGTGTGATGGTGTGTTTGTTATGGGGAGATGTTATGTGAAGTAATAGTTATGTATTAGTTGGTTAGTTTTTGTAATAATACTTATGTGTTAGTTAATTAGGTGATATGGTTAATAATGTGAAGCATAGTGAATAGGTTAAGTTAGATATTATATGTTAAAATTGAAATTACTGTTGTACCAATTAGTCAGTCTTTTGCTGTCATTATTATATTTTAGTGCTTTACATGGGTGTCGGTGAATAGTTTTCCGAAATATTTGAGTGATTTTTGACAAGGGATATTTATTACGAATAAGTTTGCGTGTAAGTTGACAAACCTTGTCTTTGAAAAACTCTAAAGAAGAAGCAACGGTATATTCGTATTATTTCACCCATTATACAATTTAGTTTGATATTTGTTGAGATATGAGAATCGTACATTGGAAATCTAATGAGTCGAATGTGTAGTCGCTGTTTTGTTATATAAATTTATAGCCCACTTATCATTAACTCGAGTAATTTGAAGGTCTAGAAAAGCTGCTGAATTTTCACTATCATTTGCAGGCTCAAGACTAAGAGATGTAGGATACATATTTATGAGTTGACAAAGTCACAAATATTATTATAAAATGGCATATCATCCATATACCTAAACATGCGTGTATTGTAAACTAGATGTGAGTTGTTGTTACTTTTGAAAAAATTGAATTCGATAATTGATAGAGTGAGATCTGCCAGAGTGGTGAGGCGTTACCTCCTTGTGGGACACCTTTTGTTTGATGGAATACTTCGTTGTTGAAGATTAAGAAAACTGTTTGTGACATATAATGTATTATATGTTTAACCTCTGTTAGTGTGTAGCAATTTTGAGAGTATGTATCAGTATAGAAGCAGTGTTTAAATGCAACATTTATGTATGTTTTACCAGCATTTTTGAAACATAATTCGAGTAGTTCATACATATTTTAAGGACACAATCGGTGGTAAGTTGGTAAAAAGACTACTGAAATCCATAACTCGTATTTTATTGAAGCGGTGAAGACTAGAATTATTGGAAATTTGCATTGAATTATCAATTGAAAAAAGTAAGATTTGTGGATATTATGATTGCTAGTTGCTTTACAGTAGTTTGAAAAATGTGTTCTTAAATGTTTGAGTATTTTTTGTGTTAAAATAGAAATGTTTTTAAGAGAACTAACCTTAGCTGCTGTTATAAATCTCATTTAATTGTAGGTTTATGGAGTTTGGTTATGGCATAAATGTTAGGTAGTTTCTGTGGTTATCTGGAAGATTAATACCGAAAAGACTCGAGTAATCACTGTGTCTGTTTATTATAGAATCTCTTGTCTCTAAACTGTATGGTTGATATGTATCATTGCCCACTGTTTGGTAAAATTGTTAGAGTAAACTATGCCCAACTCCTTATGAAGGAAGTTACGGTATAATAAAGGACATGAAAAGCAGAAGTTGGAATTGGCCTTGTCCACACATGTTACAACGAAATTTTGTTTTTTTTGTGGATCTCCCGTGTGACTGCACGTATGTGTTGTTCTTCAAAAATAGCAGAAGTTAAGTTAAGGTCATCCAACAAGAATTTCATATTTGGAATAGGAATACTGTTCTTCATAAAGTATTTTTTGAGGCGAGTACTTAGCTCTTGAGAGGTTTCTTTGAGTGTTTGTTGAAAATGTGAGTGACTATATGGACAGCGGTACTTTGTACCATTTAAAAGTAATTGTGTTGCTTTAGGATAGTTTGATGAGAATATTTGACAATTACCGGAAACTATATGAGAAATATTGTTGATAGACATTATTTCTTTTCCATTGCATTTAGATAGGAATGTGCTGCAATTGCATGTAATGTTGGTTGCAGTAACTGAATTGACTAGTGTTTTATAATTGAAAATTTTTGGACCCAGAGGGATGTTGTATTTTGGAATAAATCGGATGCGTGGTATTAGAGAATTAGGAATGGAGTTAGTGTTGAATAATACTTTGATACTTTTTTTGACCTGATAATTGAGATTATTGTGTGTTGAAGCAAATTCAAGAAAAGGTATGTGTAAATCAAAGTCTGTTTGTTGAACGCTTTTTGTACTTGTGTTAGAAACATGATAATGTATTGACATTCGACCACATATTGCTTCTGTGTTGCGCTTAAAATCGAAAGTAACATCATTGTTGTAGTATTGTCTTATAAGAAGTTTTTTGGTTGATGAAGGAATACTTGAATAGAGTTTAGAAAGTTTTGAATAACATAGTGTGGTTGAGATGTCTGGAGTTGGGTAATTGTTGCGAGAATGTGAACGTTTTCTTATTCCGCGATTTTTGGGTGGTCTTTTGATTTTGAGAGCGAAGTAAGGAAGTTTATTGTTTCCTAAACCTTTTTTGCTATTGTCACTGATAATACCATATCCTTTGATATTGTCATTTAAACCAAATGGATAAGACGTGTTGAGTAATTTTATCCAGAACAATTCTTGTGTTTTTTATTGTATCGCTGTTATTACTGAGACTATCAAGTATATGAATAGAAAACATTTTTGTTTCTACGTCCGCCTGACATGCAGAAAAATGTTTGTATAGTAGTGTATCCGTTGAATTCTTTTTCATGTGGTAACGGTGTTGGCTAAATCGGCATTTGAGTGTTCTTTTTGTTTCTCCTACGTATTGTATTAGACATTTGGAGCATGTTATGCAATAAACTATACCAGTGCTGCAGCAATTTGTTGTATTTGTAGAAAATGTAGGTGTATAATATCTGGTAGAACTGCTACGAGTGAGAAGCTCACGTGAAACTAGTGGACATATTTTTACATCTTTTGTTAGTACACGTAGTACCTATTTCTTTAGACCCCTCCATAGAGATCATTTTTAAGTTGGGACCTATCTTAGTTGATTGGAAAGAAGTGGACTCAAAGTATTCGTGAGTTGTAGTAGAGCATGATAAAGTCCTTCCTTCAGCCGCTCCAGGCTTCCAGAAGCAAGGGTGAACAGGCGTCTCTTACTCTTGCGAGTTGACATGGAGGGCACGGAACTATACAGTTCCTTCCACGTTGGTACGTACGGTCTCCAAGGTCAAAAATGCATCAGGACAGCGGCGTCATTACGGCATTTACGACCGTTTTCTCGCCAAAGGCAAGCGATGTTGGCACGCAGCCGTTTGCGCCCTTATTTTTCTTACCATG